>JASDQU010218389.1:4149-18381 GCA_032191745.1 Picea mariana | reverse complement strand
GGTAGAAAATGGTTGATGGAAATTATCAATCATCTACAGATTGGAAGTATTCATTAGTGCCATTAATATGACACCTACAATTAATGGAAGTATTCACTAGTGCTATTAATTTTTAATTAGGATGTTAATCATACACTACCTTGAATTTTGAATATACTCCAAATTCAATTAAAAAGATGAAAATCTAAATGCAACAAACCAAGCCTTAGTAGATGACCTGTTATTTTTTTATTTTTTGTTATCAGGTCACAAAATCAAATTCTTTTTCAACTTAAGTTTTTTCCAATCAAACTTAATGAAAACTATGTTTAATGTGTAAATATTAGTGTTAGGTTCATCATACTCATTTTTCAAGTAGCTCATAATTTAAATTTTGTTTTCAATTTGCTTCAAGATATTGAAATCTAAATGCACAAATTTAACAATTTAATATAATATCAACACTTTTGGAATCAAAATTAACAATTTCATAATTAAAATTGATACTTTTAAAGACGTCTTTAAAATTTTCAATTAGGATGTTAATCATATGTATTACCTTGAATTCTTTAATTAGCATTTTAATCATACTTTTTAAGATGTCTTTAAAGTTTTTCTAAGCCATAAATAGTCCCTTATAATGACATGGAAATGGGTCCTAGGTTTGATATGAAGTCATCCTCTTCATATGAAAAACATTGAACAATCATTGCAAATAATACACGCAAATCCTATATGCAGTAAATTGGTTACATGCATTAAATGATTTGTGTATACGATCTGGATAATTTGTAGGATTAAAGTATAATCATCCAAAGTATAGGTCATTTTAGGTTCCCTAGATACAATCTATAGGTTCTTCCCTGAAATTGTAAATCAGGCTCRRTAAACTTTATAATTCATTAAAAATATAACTTTTCTTAATTGAATGGACCATGAAAGTAAACTAAACTAGAAATGATTCTAGAATTCTAGATATTCATAAATACGTGTACTTTCAATGCAAAATATAAAATTCTAGAATGTACATGTCACTTGTATAAATAAATCGTAATGGTATGCCATCTTCAATTATTCGTTCATGATCGGCTTTGGACATTTTCCATTTTCTAACTTTTGTTCTTTTCTTGATTGAACTTCTATTAACTTTATGCACGTTGCACAAACCAAATGACTATATTGGAAACTTATGACATCTGACTGGTAGTCTTGAAAATGAACATGAGTATCAGTTTGATGGTTTTCTTGAAAAAAATATCCTTTCAATACAATAGATCTTGTTTCATATATAAAACCGTCATCATCAAAATCTTCTAATAAACTCATCTTTTGTTGTGTGCATCGAATCAAATAATATTTCATGTTTTCAGTTTTGTCTACAGGTGCAACCATGACAAAGACATCTCCTGCAAATAATTTGATATGTTGGCTAACAAGTAGTTCATGTTAGATTATCACACAAGTACATCTACAAGTTATTTGAAAAAAATTAAACATAAAAAATACCTTCTATAACAAGATCAAAAAATCTATTGCCATCAACTGACACTATAGTTTCATTTGATTTCATCTTCTCATATCTTGCATGTGGAATTTTCCCTTTTATATTAAGTTTGGTATGTCTCCAATCTTTAACATATTCCGCATTTTCGTTTTCACAAATCTCTATGGATTTTGTGTCCTCTATGCAAATTGAACAAAAACAAGACTCATTTCTTCTATCAAATGAAAAAACATTTTGATAGTGTTTTGTTTGAACTAGATGCATTTTTTGTGTCCCATGCACTATATCGGCTTCATATGGGATTGATCTATTTACATATTGGATTCCAACATACCAAAAAAACCTGCAAAAGACAAGAACTTGTTAACTTGAAATCTCTCAAGAAAATGATTGAAGATCATATAAATTTGAACATGTGAATAAAAATATATTGTGTACATGTGTAACATGTATATATAGACACACATGCGTAGATCCCTTGACGAATTATTTTCATGGATTAGTGCCATTTTGCACCATTCAACAACTTGATCAGTAGATTCAAATCGATCGGCATGAGGGGTCATCTAATACCTTCGAAGTGATAGTTTTACACATGCCCCTGCACCATTGTGCTCTCATTTTCCATGACCAGTCTCAAAAAAATTCCAACAATGTGTAATGTTTGATTTTTTATGAAGACGACACAACCAATATAATGATCGTGAAGGTTTGAACTGACCCACACACCGATCTGACCATATCCAATGTCGATCGAATCCGATCCCATGTTCTTTCAATGAATCATAAAATTTATCAAAACAATGTTGTACATAATGTGTGTTGTGTGCTCGATCATCACTTATAAAGTGATATTCTTTAATAACATGTTGATTGTCGTTGGTGCTTTCTATTTTATCAAGACTCTGTTGAGCATGTCTATATAGAACATGGACCAATATAGTGACTTCATCAGAATGATAATATTCACTATGTATTTCTTTTTTTGCAACGAATGTGTAATTCTCTGCAAATTCAACTACAGACAAAATTGTCCCTAATGGAAACACTTCACGGGATTGTTTGAATTGTAGGTCTTTCCATCGAACTCTATGTGAATTCTTGGTGTATTTATAAATTTCTTCCTCAAATTTCTTCAAAAAATCTATCACACAGGTTTTATCTACTTTCAAATCAATCCTTTTGGAAATAACATGTGAAGAATGTGGAGCCATGCTAGTGATATATTCATATCTCTTCCAATTGACTGTTATATTAGAAAAATATTAATCATTTATATCAATAGGATACTTTGAGTGAAACAAAATTAGATTTCCACAACGATCACATTTCTTTCCACCAACACATGTTTTTTGGTAAAATAATTGATCACTTTCTCTTTCACATAGAATTCGAGATATAAAAGCATAGAATGTGGATGGAGGAGGTGAACTTGGCCATAAAGTTTTACCAAAATAAAGAAAAGTGTCATAATATAAATCAAATTCCACATGATAACGACAACAACAAGTGTCATGAACAATGATGTGTCTAACAAACCATGGTTTTTGTTGCACAAATATATTGATGGAAATTTTAACTTCTTTGTGCTCTTCTTTGAACTTATTGAACAATTCTATTTATGTCATTGGAAATATATGTTTTGGTTGTTCTTCATATTGTGTTCATGCTATTCTTCGTTGCAACACATCCCTTGTATGTGGTGAAACACGAGATTCTGTCAACCAACAATTACGGGTCGATTCTTTAACATTTTCTACAAGTCTATCTTCATAGGGTTGTCTAGAAATCACTGTCCAACAAGCAAGTTCAACATTGGCATCTATTTGCAATCAAAATTTTCTATGTTTGTAAAAAAAAAATCTTGACCTTCCCATCATTTTTTCCATGTGTCATGTCAAACGATATTTTATATTGCTAGATGAAACAACCGTTGTTTGTATCACTCTACTTGCAACACTGACATCTTTTTTTCGATATTTTCCAAAATCTTTTAATACTTGATTTGATAATAATTGTATAGGTCTGAAGTTGTTTTCTTAGCTACCGTGGGAATTCCAGGAATGATTTTTCTCTCCAACCATCACATTTTCTTCCACATTTCAACAACAAATCTTTCTCCCCACCCCACCCCCTATCTTCTATGGCTCCTACCAAGCATAAATACCTGGAAAATGCTTGCCATAACAGTGATAAAAAAGAGGGGAACAAATCCCCATAACATCAGAGAATGTCTACTCTCCATCTTCATGAATGGTTGCATAATAGTATGATGATAAAATTGCATGGAAAAGACAATGGAATACATTTTCTTGTGAGATCTACTCTCTTTCTAATGATATGACACTTGTACTTAGTAAAAGCATGCAAGTAAATGAAATTCACAGAACTTGTAAGAAAGCATGGGAAAGAAAAGGAATTATATTCAAAGGACAATGACAAAGTCAAATCACCCAAAACCCCCCTCTCTACTTTCCCTCTTGTGGTATTGTAGTCTCCTTGTTTCATTATAAAGAAATTGTTTTGGTGATATTATATTATTATGTATTTCCATGTTGATGCATGATTTTACACAACCATAAACACACCTTCTAAACAATAATGACCTCACAATAATTTTATTCCAAGATAAAGATTCATCACATTCAATAGTAGAGCCCTCACATTCAGTTTTCTCATCATATAAATAATAAATTGTTTATTTCATTACACTTAAAATATCAAAACCAAGTTATTACATGCATTACACTTCTAAAATATGATACAAAAAAATCCATTATTTTGTCTTTCGATATTACAATAGTAAGAATGAGAAAAACAATATGTTTTTGATATCTACCAATGTTTCTATTGGGAAATTCCAATTAGTCAACTCTATATTCTATTTAGAAAATGTGGCAACATATTGCATATCCATCCAATGGATTTAAACCAACTTATGTTAAGGAAGGTTCAACACACAAACATGGGTATCGAGCAAGACTTTACTCATACACTTTGGTATTAACAAGTTTTGAAAACTTGACTCATAAATATTTAAAGGATATGAGCATTAAACCGATAACATGTCTTCCATGGAAGCAAAATAATCACTCACTCCATTACTCATAGTTTTTAACATAAAAGTGTCATCAAAGCACACAAGAAACTAGAGTAGTGTCCTGAATTGGCCCTGATCAAATGGAAATGAATTGTTGTAATGAAATATCAGTTTCCTCTATAGAATTTTGAACAGTGCCAATGAATTTCCCAAGAAACATTATGAGCGTTTATTTGTTCCTAACATTCAACCTTCAATTGAGACAAGTCAATCAAAAATAGATTTTGGTTAGATATGCATTTAATGTATGAAACTGATTCAAGATGTTATTTTGTTGTAATCCCATATAGGCAGAGAGATGCGCATAGTTAAAGGGTTGGAATGTTGAGAAGGTTGTACATGTTGGCTATTGTAATTCTCCCTTGAACATAATAAAATTGAATTTCATTTCCCTGTGGCTTTTTCCCTTGTGAAGGGTTTTATCACATAAATATTGTGTTCATTCTTGTGTGATTTCATTTGTCTTTATATTGTTTACTTGTTGCTAATTAAATCTGTGTGATATAATCTTTTGTTGTATAATAAGTGGTATTAGAGTAGGTGTAGTAGGTGAAGTAGGTGAGCCAAGTCAAATTTCATAGATCTTCATAAGTGAAAGAACCTTTGGACGTGTTTTGGGAGGTAAAGGCAAGCAAATCTAGGTATTGAAGATCTTAGGAAGATCTTAGTCTGTATGCCTAGATGATTTCGGGAAAAAGAGGGTGTTGTTTTAGTGGATATTGTACCTTGGCACTCCCTAGGAAGTATTAGAGGAGTGTGAGCACTCTCATACTTATAAAATTCCATTTTTCTAGCCTTTAGCACACCCTATTCCATAAGGAAGGAGCGTTTCCAAGGTAGCGCACCCTAATTCACTTAGAGGAAGAACCATAGCACCCCACACAAATCCTTAGAGGAGATCCATCCATACAGTGGTGCCCCTTGTGAATTTCAAATGGAGCATTGGCTTTTTAAGGATATGAGAGAAAGGTGAATTTTTTGTCCAGTGAGCATTTGAGAGCTTAAGCTTATGGGTAAGGTATACAATTCAAAATTTGAAGTTGAAAAATTTAATGGAAAAACCAACTTTGAGTTATGGAAGCTCAAGATGAAGGATTTTCTTGTGCAATAAGATTTGCAAAAAGCATTAGTGGGCAAGACAAAGAAACCGACGACCATGCCGAATGAGGAATGGGAATATCTAGATGTAAGAGATCTCAACACTATTCTTCTGTGCTTGGCAGATGATGTTTTGTTTAATATTGTAGGAGAAGAAACATCAACATGCTTGTGGACTAGGTTGGAAGGTATTTATATGAAAAATTCTTTTTTGAACAAAATCTATTTGAAGAGTCAATTGTATAGTTTGCGGATGAAATAAGGTATGAAAGTCGTTGACCATTTAAGAACATTTAAGACTCTTATAGTCCAATTAGCTAGTATGAAAGTAAAACTCGAATATGAAGACAAGGAAGTGACACTATTGTGTTCATTGCCTGAGTATTGAGATCATTTTGTTACCTCTATAAGATTTATCTCAATCGATGCTGTTGATTATGACTATGTTTTGGGAGCTTTGTTAGTTGAGGCAAAGAGGATAAAATCTAGTCAAGAAACCTCAACTTCCAAGGAAATGGTGGTCAGAGGGAGATCCAAAGAAAAAGAGCATAATTAGAGAAGTTCTTCTAGATCTAATTCAAGAGGGAGGAAGGGTAAACTTAAATATTGTTATTGTGGAAAATCCATGCATCTCAAGAAGGATTGTTGGAAACGACAACAAGCCTCCAAAGAAGTAAAGGAAGAAAATGTAAGTTAAACAAGTTTAGGTTCATGTATTACTAATGAGTTTTTTTCTATATGTAATGTTTCACATCATGAACAACATTGGTTGTTAGACTCTGGTGCATCAAATCATACATGTTTACATAAACATTGGTTTTCTACATACCAACTTATAGATGATTGAGTTGTTTTTATGGGAAATGGTATTTTCTGTAATATTGTTGGGATTGGAAGTGTCTAGTTTAAAATGTATGATGGTTCTATAAGAACATTAACATATTTGAGGAATTGACCTAAACTTAGAAAGAAATTGATATATTTTGGAGTCCTAGATTATGTTGGATACAAGTGTATAGTTCAGGGTGGAGTGATGAAAGTGTTTAAAGGAAACTTACAGGTCATAAAGGCGAACATAATCATGAACCTTTATCATCTTGAAGGAGGAACTGAGTCAAATAAAGAAGAAACAATATCTGAAAATGAAAGAGACTCCACTCATTTATGGAATCAACATTTGGGTCATATAAGTGAGAGAGGACTTAAGGTACGTGTAGATAGTAAGTTACTTCCAATTTTTATCTGGATTTAGGAGTGGAAAGAATTGATTAACAGACTGACTACAATAAACACAGAGATATTAAGAATAAA
The DNA here is from genome assembly GCA_032191745.1 of Picea mariana. Classification (NCBI taxonomy): domain Eukaryota; kingdom Viridiplantae; phylum Streptophyta; class Pinopsida; order Pinales; family Pinaceae; genus Picea; species Picea mariana. Next base: position 11,389 of record JASDQU010218389.1, on the reverse strand, counting down.
AAAAATATCCAGTGAACAATATCTTCTATTGAATAATGAAATAGGCTAAAACTGTAAAACTGCAGAACTGAAACACTTGCTCAAATGGTGGTAGCTATCTCTGAGAAGAGATGTGGCTACTACGTGCATCCATTTGAGAAAAATGAATTACAATGAGGCTCTAGAGGAATTTTTGATATTACTGATGAATTCCAAAACCCTAGACATCCAAAACCTAATCCTAGAAGGTGAAATGTCGAAAGTCATGTGGGCCCCTATGGATAAGTTGGTACCTCAACTTATCTGGGTCATAACGTTTTCATACGACCTCCGTTTTAGGCGCGTGATAGACCATTGGAAAGGTATTTCAAAGAACTACACATTTTTCCATCAAACTTTGATTCCGTCTACATTTTGACTGTGGCGAGCCAAAAAAACATTGTTTAGGCATCCAAAACAGCCCTGGAAGTACAGTAAGATGCACTGACATGAAAACATACAAAATAAGTTAGTTGGATTAGGTGACATGCCACCAATATCCACCTGGAAGATGTGTGGGGCTTCAGACAACCCCAGAAGTGTAGAACCCACAATTACAAAGAAGTACAAAAAAACATGTTGAAATAAAAATAGACAAGAGGACCCATTTGGAATAGGTGGGTTGCCACCAATAGCCAACTGGATCAATCCTCCCCCCTTAGGAAGAAATGGTATCCATTGCATTGATTTCCCCCATCAGGTGAGGAAACTTCTGCTAGATTTGGCCCCGGGTGAGCCACTTGCCTTGGTGTAGGAGTTTCCCTGCCTTGACAACTCGATAAAGTTGGATCCTCTGCTGACGAGTTCCCTTGACATGTGTTTCCACTATATGATCATTGGATGCGTGTTCCATGCAATCGGGGTTGAGATATGTGGGTGTTAGTTGTTCTGGGATCTCTGAGGTGCCCAATAATGGTGTAAAATATGGTTGAAGTAGGTCCACATTGAACACTGGGTGCAGGCCAAGGAAGGGTGGAGTGTTGAGCTCAAAACCATTGCTACCCACAGCCATGGTGATAGTGTAATGCCCATAGTGAAGTGGGAAGAGATTTTGATGGGGCTCTGTGAGATGCTCCTTTTGCAAATGTAACCATACTTTTTCTCCAACCTGAAACTGGTGTGCTACCCTGTGTTAGTCATGGCACTTCTTGTACTTATCATTGGATTTATGCAAAATCTACTGGACCTCTTGGAGGATGTGTTGAATCTGCTCAATGAATCTCGTGGCTTTTTCAATTGTATACTGCTCATAGGAAGATTATGTCTATGTGGTGGCAAGAGGAAGTGCAACATCAATGGGTCCCAAGGATTGGAATCCCATCCCCACCTAAAATGGGATATGACCAATGAAACTATGGAGAGCCATGTTGTAACTGTGTTGAACATAGGGGAGACTCTCATCCCATGTACGTGGATTCTTAGAGTTGTACATGCGAAGGATGTGCACAATAATATGAATGACAACCTATGTTTTGTTGTTTGTTTCGGGGTGGAAAGCAGTGGAATTTGTGAGCTTGGTGTCCAACAGTGACCAGAGACTTGACCAAAATGTGCTAAGGAACCTGCTATCCCGGTCGGAGATGATGGTATGTGGTATCCCAAAGTGGACCCACACTCATTCGAAGAAGATCTTGGTAGTATCTTCCATGGTGATATTCTTCTTGTAGGATGTGAGGATGGCCATCTTCAAAAATCGATCAACGACCACAAATACAGAGTCATTTCCTTGCTTGGTGGATGGAAGGCCAAACATGTAATCCATTGAGATGGATTCCCAAGGCTTCCAAGGAGTAGGAAGAGGGGTGTATAGGCCTTGATTCTTGATGGTTAGCTTGGAAATGGCACATGCAGTGCAAGATCTGATATACTTGCTGACATCCTATCAAAGTTTTGGCCAATACAAATGTTTCTATAGAATGAACACAGCTTTCTCCATGCCAAAATGTCTTGCCATCTTATTGTAGTGGGCTTCCCAAATTAGATTTGCATGCTCACTTGTAGGAACCCAGAGATGGCCCGGGTGGCATAATAGTCTTTCCTGAATGTGAAAATTGGTGACATTCTCACCTGTACCCAAGAGATGATAGGTGGTTGTGAAGTCTGGATCTTGTTGATAAAGTTGGGGCCACTGACATGCTTCATGTCCATAGGAATGGAGCACAGTGGTGAGTAGAGCCATAGGAAGTCAACTGAGGCAGTCAGCTACATGATTTGAGATACATATCTTATAACTGATGTTTAGATGGAACTGTTACAGGTAGGTGGACCACTTCTTCTCGCAGGGTAAAATCATGAATTTGGGTAACACTTTCGTGACAATCGGGTCTCCAAAATTTCTAGCGGTAATTTTTCGACCGAACAAATGTTGCTTTCGGCCGAAATCTTTTTCGACCGAAAATTTTCACGTCAAATTTAACGGTGCCCTCGAAATTCATGTACAATGTTTTTTGGATGAATTAATTTCCCATGGTAAGGATATTTCAGCCGAAAGACTTTTCGGCCGAAATGTTTATTTTTAACGGATTCTGTTAAAAACTAGGTTTCGGCCAAAAACTTGAAAATGGGACTATTTGCAGGAAACTGCAAATTCTCTCCATCTTACTTCATCTTTGGAGGTAGCGGACTCCTACAAATATTCATAATTTAGTTTGAGAATTGATACCAACATTTTTAAAATTGAATCTACTTTCATTGGGTATAATTTGTTTTCATTTTCATTGTTTTTGTCTAATTTTATTTAATTTTATAAAAAAATCACTGCATAATATTTTTTGGTGAGATTATGATTTGGTGAAATGAAAAATCCATATTTCTAAAACTACACAACGGAAAATTATGAAAAATTTATATTCATAATTGCTAAATTGTTCTCTTCAAAGGGGTATTTTTAGATTTTACTTTTAAGTAAAAATTAAGATAGATACAAGGTGTATAAAAACACGTGTTTAAAATCTGCAACGTTTTCATCTTGGTCAACTTCAAAAAATTCTAGAAATTATAATATTCATCCGTTAGATTCAAAATTATAGTCATAATAAAATAGAGTCTCTGTAGATTGTTGCAGTATATTTCATTTCTTAAAAACATAAGTTTAATAATATATACATTGTTGTGGAAAACAATAACTCATTATCATTCATTTCATGTTTAAGGAACATATTGTTAAACAATTGTCAAATTGACATATCAAATCTTGATAAAAAAAAATTTGAAAAATAGTCATTAGAAATATAACAAAATTATTCACAAGTTTTGTTTTTACTATAAAGTGAAATTATAAATAAAAAAAATTCTTTTGTATGCTGGAAGTTGAAGAAATTGTGAAAATAAAGTTTTTTTTGTCATAAAACAAGCAAAAGTGTTACCCATCTTCATGATTTTACCCCGCAGTCATTCTGCAATTTCCCCTGAAACTATAAAAATGCAGAACTGAAACACTTGCTTGAATGGTGGTAGCTATCTCTGAGAAGATATGTGGATGGTACGCGCATCTGTCTGAGGAAAATGATTTACAATGAGGCTCTAGAGGCCTTTTTGATATTATTCATGAGTGCCAAAACCCTAGACATCCAAAAACCTAACCCTAGGAGATGAAACGTCAAAGTCGCCAAGTCCTGTCCTTTTTCTACACCAGTAAAATCAGGCTTCTGCAAGGGGAGGATTTGGATCTGATGTGCCCCTTTTGAAGAAGCTCTTGGATCTGATGCATGATTTCGTCATTTTCCATCAGCGAACGATGATAGACTGGTCCATTAGGTAGAGGTGCATCCGGGGTTAGTTTATTGGATGCTTGACTCGGTAGTGTGTCGGTACCCTTATATGTGAGGAGAATATGTCTCTATATTCTTCCACGATCCTGACCACTTTCTTCTACTGCAAGGAGAGGCTATGTGTAGAGGCCAGAGATGTGGAAATGACCTTCTTCTTACTGTGAGCATGGATCACAAAGAAGACGAACTTCCCGATCTATGAGATGACCTTACTGCATTGCTTATCAGAGATTAAAGACATAGCAGTAGATGACGCTACCTCTAGTATCCTGTAAAATTGTCTACAAAAAGTAATAATAACATTGCGGGGTCTAGACTCATACACAACATGATGCTTCCACAAATATGGTTTTCCTAAAAGAACATATCAAACTTAAAGGGGAGAAATATCACACAATACCTCATATTTCAAAGGCTTGATGTCGTAGGGCATATGACACTGTTGGCTGACATGAAGATCTCTTCCTTAGTGAAGCCATCCGATGGTGTAGGGATGCATGTGCGATGTCATTGGCAGGTCCAACCACTTGACAACCTCTGCTGAAATTAGGTTCTTCTGACTACCGTTGTCGAAAATGAAATGAATCAGAGCCCCCTTAACCCACATTTGCGAGTGAAAGAGGCGTTCCCCTTCCTCTCATTCTTCTGGTTTGCTTGGATGGCTTTGGTGGTAGTGACAATGGCACTGGGTTCAACATCGATAATCTTCTTCCCTCCTTCAGGATTTGACTTGGAATCAAAATCGGCCTCTGAATTGGAAGCCTTCAGATCGACTACAAGGGACTGCTTGGAGCGACATTCATTAGTGTTGTGCCAAGGACTTTTATGGTATTCACACCATTTTCACGTGTCCTTCTTCATCTTCTCATTTCCCTTCTTGTGTTGTGGCTTGGATTGGTTATCCTAAGGGTGACAATCTCGATTTGATCCCTTGTTGTGTGGGTTGGGGCTGCCTTTTCCCTTTTTTGGCTATGAGGGGTTTGCATATCCAAACTCTCATAGTTTCTCCCTAAATTGTTGCTTGATCTTGACAATGTATCTTTAAGTCATACCCAATGAGGTGATATCCAGGAACTCCATTTCTATTTGAATGTATCTATGCAAAAAACCGCAGTATTTGAGCACCAGATCACACTCAGATTCTTTGATACTCGATTCGGTGTGTAGGGTATGGAAAATATTGGTGAAATCTGGTACGGTCTAGTCCCTTTCTTGACGTAGGGTGGTCCATCTGGTGTACTAGTCCTCGTAGCTTCCAACAGGGTAGTATTGTTCTTTAATTGCGTCCAGGAAGGAATCCCATGTAGGGGCCACAACAAACATTGTAGATTCCTCCACGGCCCTTTACTCAGAGTAAGTATCCCACCAATCTTTAACATAGGGAAAGACCTTGAGGAATGCAAAAGTGATCTTTTCCCTATCGAAAAAATTGTGGACCAAAAAATATCCTTCGAGCAAATTCACACATTTATCTACAACATCCGCATCTATTAGTCCTTCAAATAATAGAATATAAAAATTTACTTGTACCTTGAAGGGGGTTGCATGGCCGCTTGATGAAGATGCTTCTCTTGTGGGCAGTCATCGAAGGATCTGCGCAAATTTGTCCATCATTTCATTCCTTTGTCATGTGAGGGCTTCCTCGAGCAACATTTTAATAGGATATCCTATTCCATCATATTTCTTTTCGTCCCCCATGGGTTTTTGTTGGGTGTGGGGTGAATGATCTTGTAATGGCTCGATTGTTTTGAGTCCCAACTTATTGTACCCAGATCTTGTCGGGGACATGCACGAAGAAAAATAAATGAAGAGCATAATGCTCTAATGCCACTGATCCAGATTTAGGAACAAAATGAACTAATGAACAAACTGAATACAATAAACACAAAGATATGAAGAATAACATAGATATCCAGTGAACAATATCTTCTATTGAATAATGAAATAGGTTGAAACTATAAAACTACAAAACTGAAACACTTGCTAGAATGGTGGTAGCTATCTCTAAGAAGAGATTTGGCTACTACACACATTCATCTGAGTAGAATAAATTAAAATGAGGCTCTAGAGGCATTTTTTATATTACTCATGGATTCCAAAACCCTAGACATCCAAAAACCTAACCCTAGGAGGTGAAACGTCAAAATTCATGTGGGCCCCTATGGGTCGTAACTTTTGCATGCAACCTTCGTTTTAGGCGCGTGATAGCCCGTTGGAAAGGTTTTTAAGAGAAATACACATTCCATCGTCAAAATCTGACTCTGTTTACAATTTGACTATGGAGAGAGAAAAAAACATTGTTTAGGCCTCCAAAACGGCCTTGGAAGTACAACACGATGTGTTTACATGAAAACATACAAAACAAGCCAGTTGGATTAGGTGAGAGCGACCAATATCCACCTGGAAGATGTGTGGGACTAAAAACAGACAAGAGGAGCCAATTGGAATAGGTGTGTGGCCACAAATAGCCAACTGGATCAAAGTTTGAAGTCTATGAATTTAAATTTATGTAAACATTGTATCTATGGAAAACATAGTAGGAAAAAGTTTAAAATATGAAGACATAGTAGTAAAGGTGTCCTTGATTACATTCACTGAAATGTTTTTGGACCATCCTCTACAGTCTCGTATGGAAGATCATCATATTTTGTTACATTTATAGATGATTTCTTTAGGAAGGTGTGGGTTTATTTGTTAAAAAGAAAAGATGATGTTTTCACTATATTTAAGCAGTTTAGATATTTGGTTGAAAAGAGAATTGGCAGGTCGTTAAAATGTTTAAGAACTGATAATGGAGATGAATACACATCAATGCAATTCAAAAAAAATTCTAAGGAAGAGGGTATTGAGAGGTATAAAACCATTATATATACTCCTCAACAAAATTGTGTTGTTGAAGACATGAATAAGACTCTTCTAGAAAGAGCAAGGAGCATGCTCAGTAATTCAAACTTGTAGTAGGAGTTGTGGGCAGAAGAAATTTATACATCTTTTTATCTGGTTAACTAATCAGCATTGACTGCAATTGAATGTAATATTCCAGAAGAAGTATGGATTGGTCACTCTTGTGATTATTCGAACCTTAAAATTTTCGGGTGTGAGACCTATTCTCTTATACCTAAGCATCAATGTTATAAATTAGACCCCAAATAAAAAAGGTTTATCTTTGTTGGGTATGGTGATGGAATTAATGGATATAGATTGTGGGACCCTACTTCCCACAAAATTACCATTAACAGGGATGCAATATTTGATTAATCAATATTTATAAAATCAGATGTAGATGTTGAAATGAAACAGACATAGGTACCACAAACTCAATAGATTTAGTTTGAGACTTGTTCATCTACAGAAGAAGATGAACATGAAGAGATTCATGAAGGTGTTCATGAAGATGTTTCTGCAGATGAAAATGAGGATACAAATAATAATCAGGAAAATGTGGATTTACC
>JASDQU010218387.1:6531-18057 GCA_032191745.1 Picea mariana | reverse complement strand
TATCCTTTTACTGGTTTCCCTGATATTGTGGGATCATTCTTATCCAAGTAACCATCTCATTCTCTCCTATATATTGATGGAATTCTCATGGAAAAGGTTAAGCAAGATTCATTGGAGAATCGGTGAAAGAATTGTGTGAAGGACTTAGCTTGAACAGGAGCTTGGAGACTCTAGCAAGTCTATCAAGAGGGATTTGATATTCTTCATACAAGGATCAAGCAAGTGTGTGTGTTGGAGCCAAGAGCCATCGAAAGGAATCTTGCGACATCAAGGCGATCATGTTGTATCTTCTACTTTCGATTAATATGATACAGCGACATGTCCTTTTCCCATAAAGTCATTCTCACTTTATTGTGTAATTCCTTGATCATACACATAAGTTGATAGTTGAATATATTTTGCTATCTTCACTTTGGTTGGTTTTTGTTGTCTTGGTCTTGACTTCACGAGAGCATCGGAATGAAGTGGGAGAAACAGAGACTCTAGGAAGCGATACAAAGGTATGTTACTTGTTCCTCCCTACTAGCTAATTCAATGGTCAAAACTTAGGGAAAGAGTCATGTCCTGTCCTATTTTTTTTCTAGATCCAGGTGGATCTAGGGAGATCTGTTAGTGTCCTCACCTACCGATTAGTCCGATAACAAGGCTTCATTCTGTTCATGTGTAACTAGGGAGGGTATGTGCCTGGTGATTTTGCAGATCATTGGCATTCTGTCTTCGATGGGTTATGTTAGGAGATCTTTGTAGTAGTTGGTCAGTTCCTCTGCTATTCTGTCGTGGTCCCTGATGGGATTTAATATTATTTTTTATGCTATTATGTGTTTATTTTCTAATTTATAAGTAAGAATAAGATTTTTGGTATTTTGCCAACCTTAATTAATAATAAAATTATGAAAATTTATAATCAATAATTAGTTAAAAAAGTGCAAACATGTCATAAATGAAATTTCAATCCAGGTGGAAAGGATAACAACTCTTTACTACCACTCAAACGATACCCAATTATTTTTATAAACACTATTTTATTGATAATAAAAACAATTATGTGAAAACATATTTAACTTAAAGAATTATCATTACAAAATGTTTTCTTTCAACAATTAAACCACAACCCAATCAACAAAATTAATATACAAGTTTCTTCATAAGATCATAACCCATGACAAATCCATAATAATATTCTTTCAATTGACTTTATAAATACTATTTTTATTAAACATAAGGTGTTATGTGTTATTTAAGGGTTCAAAAGATTATGGACTAGGCCGCAAAGATACAATTAGCTTCTCTTCTACTAAGTGGCACTGCCTTAATATGGTGGGAGAGTAAGATGCAAGTTGACCTTGTTCAAAAAGGGTAAATTAATATCTTCCTAAGGTAAGTTTACTAAGGCTATAAGGAAACAATTTTATACATTGACAGATACACAAACGACAATGATCAAGTGGTAGCATCTAAGACAGGGTAAAGGCTAGAAAATTCAGGCATATACATAGGAATTAAAAAAGAAGGCATTATTACTAGGGATTTCATTGTATACTCATGAAAATATTCTAAAGTATATTGGTGGCATGCATTCATATCTTCAACACATTATTCTAATGTTTATCCATACTATCATTGATAAGGTGTTAGTACAAGCTACACATCTAGAGGCTAGTAAGGGTAAGAATGTGAGTGAAGATAAGAAGCCATTCAAATTCAAGAAGAAACCAAAAGGTAAATGGAAGAGTAATAAATCAACCAAAGTGAAGCAAGTTGAGGGAACACCTACATGTTCCCACTGTAAGAAAAAGGGACATGAGGAATCATAGTGTTGGAAGTTGCATCCAAAATTACGACCAAGACAATTTAAGGATAAAGAGAAGAAGAAGACTGTTGCATCAACTCAACAGGATCTAGGGTCAGATTCCAGAGATGAATATAATATCATGGATATAGGAAGTAAAGGAATATCAACTATCAATTCAAATTCTTCAGTTCAATCTACCAAAGTGGAAAGTGATATTGATCAAAAGAAGAGAAGTGAGCCTTTTCATGTCATAGTGATAGTCAAGCATACCAAGGTAGATACTTTATTTGACAATGAATCTCAAGTTAATCTAATATCTGAAGTGATTGTTAAGAAGCCGAGTTTGAATATGACACCTCACAAAAAACCATATCCATTAGGTTGGGTGTGTGATGATGCTAAGTTGCAGGTAACGAAACAGTGTAAGATCAAATTTGCAATAACAACTAAGTTCTTTGACGAGGTCGAGTTAGATGTTGTGCCTCTTGACATTTGTGGCATTGTATTGGGTAGGCCATATGTATTTGAAAAGAAGGATGTATTATACCGAGAAGAGAATAAATATCATCTTTTCAAGGATGGGGTTGAATATATTGTCAGAGCTTATCGCATCAAAATTGATGTTTGGTTAGTGAGCACTGGGAAAATGAAGAGATTTGTGAGCACAAGTAAATCTTTTGTTCTCATGATAGTGAAACAAAAAGAAGAAGACATAATAGATGATTTATCAGGTTGTGATCCAAATTATAAGCAAGAGTTAATCAACATCATATCTAATTATGATGAATTGTTTCAAGAACCTATAGGCTTGCCTCCTAAAAGAAAGGTTGAAAATGAAATATATATGTAGCAAGATGCTCCTCTTTCGAACATTGGAATGTACATGTCATCAGTAATTGAGAATGAAGAAATAAAGAAGAAATTTTAGGAGCTTCTCGATAAAGGAATCATTAGACCAAGCTCCTCTCCATGTGGATCTCCTATTGTTTTAGTTCTGACAAAAGATGGCACGTGGAGGATGTGTATTGATTTTCGAGCCCTGAACAAGATTACAATCAAGAATCATTATCCTCTTCCCAGAATAGATGATCTATTAGATCAGTTAAAGAATGTTGTGTATTTCACTAAGTTGGATTTGAGAAATGGTTACCATCGTATCATAATTGCAGAAGGCGACATATGGAAAATTTCTTTCAAGACCAAGCAAGGCTTGTTCGAATGGTTGGTTATTCCATTTGGGTTATGTAACGCACCAACAACATTTATGAGAGTGATGAATTATGCGTTCTGACCTACATATATTATTTTTTTATCATCTAATTAGATGATATATTAATATTTAGTCGAAGATGGGAAGATCATATAAACAATGTCTAGATAGTCTTTGAACTCTTGAAGAAGGAGAAGTTGTATATCAAGTTATCTAAATGTGAATTTGGAAAAACTTCTCTGGTATATTTGGGATACATTGTAGGGAATGGTCAGCTAAAGAAAGATCCCACAAAGGTAGAAGTCATTGTAAAATGGCACAAGACAACTACTGCCACTAAAGTCAAGAGCTTCTTAGGAGCAGTACAATATTGGAGAAAATTCCTTGTTAATTTCTCATACATAGCTTCACTCAAGTTGTGATTAAATATCCAACATATGATAAGGAATTATATGTGTTGGTACAAAGTGTAAATAAATGGAAGCATTACTTAATGTGAAAGGAGAACATAATTCATATTGATCATCATCCCTTGTAGTATTTGCAGTCACGGACCAAGATACAACAGTGATGACACTTCACGTGGATGGGTTTTCTACAACGGTTTCATTTAGTAATCGAGTATAAGAAGGGTATTCATAATAGAGTTGTATATATGTTGTCAATACTAGTAATTAATGCATCCACCATACTCAGGTATAATCCTTTAGCACATGAAATTTATGTAGAACAAATGCTAGGGATGATGATGTTAAAGAAGTATATGATGCATTAACTCACGAAAATCAACAATCATATTGATACATGCATGATAGTTTATTATATCATCTTGGAAAACTATGTATACCAAGAGAAGAGATGAAAGAGTAAGTGTAATCAAAGAAGCTCATACCTCTCTCATCTCTGGTCATTTCGGGGTTGGTAAGACAATTTCACAGTTATTGTTATTGGCATCAGATGAACGAGATAGTTTCCAAGTATATCAAAGGGTGTGTTATGTGTGCCACAATTAAGCCTAGCAACATAAATCTAGGAATTTATACACCAATTCGAGTACCTTATCGGCCATGGGAAAGTATCTCCATGGAACTTTTAAGGGTCTTGACGATGTCTAGGACAAGACATGATTATTATATGTCATGGTGGGAATATTCAACAAAATGTGTATTCTAATACCATGCAAGAAACAGGTCACAATTGAATAGACAACACAGATGTTCTTTGCTAATGTATGGGTTCATTTTGGACTTCCTACATATATAATATTAGATTGAGACTCTCTTTTTTTGGGAAAGTTTTGGTCTCATTTATGGGAACTAATGGACACTAAGTTAAAGAATAGCACAACTTTTCATCTGAAGACAGATGGACAAAAAGAGGTGGTGGATAGAACAATGGTACATATACTTCGATGATATTACAAAAAGCACCCTAAATTATGGGATAAACACTTACCTTATATCCAACATGCCTATAATCATGTCATGCATTCATCTACTCAGAAAACTCCTTTTGAAGTATGTTTGGGGTACTTGCCTAAATCACCTATTGAATTTTTTTTGGAAAAGTAAGTAAAGAAGATGGACATGATGATATAGATAAATATAAAAGGTTCATTCAAAAGATTCAACGAGTACATCAAGCAATATATGAACAATTGGAGAAGAGCCAAGCCAAGTACAAGGCAAGGAATGATAAACATCGGGTTGATCATCAGTTTGAAGTCGGTGATGAAGCATGGTTACATATCAGCAAATATAGAATGAAAGGTGAAGGTAAAAAGCTAAGACCAATCCGATATGGTCCATTCAAGATCTTGGAGAACATTGGTACTAATGTCTTTCGTTTAGATCTACCAGCCTACATGAAAATGTATTCAATTGTAAATGTTGAGAATTTGAAGCTTTATGAGCCTCCTATGATTATGGATGAAGATGAAAATATATAAGTTCCAGCAGTTGATGATTTTGCTCCAGAATATTTGGACGAGCTACAGGAAGATGTCATTCTCGAAAGAAGAATTAAAAATTCACAGCAAGGTGATGTGGAATATATTCAAGTTGGTCTTAAAGGGCTAAAAACAAGTAAATCCAAATGGATGGAGATTAGAAGGGTGAGGTAACTCTATCTTCACCTAGTTGTTGAGTATTCAAAACTTTTGGTGGTCCAAAAGTCTTCCAATGGGGAAGAATGATTGAGGAGTAACCGAAAATGCTCACAGAGGTCTAGAAATATCTGGAACATCCATAGAGGTTTAGAATGGTTCACAATTGCTCAAAATTCAACCATCCCAAATTCTCTCAAAAAACTCCATCAATTCGTAGATCTCGGCGATAGTTTTCCAATGATGCAAAAATCACCTCAAATGGAGTTCGTATGCAAACGTTAGGAATGGTCAAAGTTCCAATCAAACCAGGTCAAAGGTCAAAGTCCACATGGGAAAAAAGGGTGACACGTGTCACCAATGAAAGGGTGACACATGGCACATGATTGTTGGCAGCTGATTGGGCAAGGTACAATACAAGTGGTCCAACTACAGGTTGACAAGTGGCACACAAGTGGTCCACTCCTATGATGACACGTGGCAAGGATGAGCCAATGAGAGGCCACCATGTGGAAACCTCCAGTTGGCCTATATTGGTTTAAGTTATGTAAAATTTATAGAGTTAACGAGGGTCAAACCCGCGACCCCCATAACATCCCAAATCTTTACACCAATCTCTATCACTAATACGCCATGCATTTGTTACTTAACATCATATGGTTGCAAAACTATTTAAATTTGTATTAAAGTTTGATTGGGCGGAAAAAGGGCCGAGGGCCTAAGCCCTTGATCCTAGCCTTTGGTTCATTGGATGACATATAACCAACACCTATTATCGCGTGGGGGTTACAACAAATATGTTATTTTTAACATATAGTTTTAGCCATATGACAAATTGTTCAATAAAAAGTGCGGGAATATATGGTAGTCGATGGGGCTTGAACCATCGACTTGCTATATATTAACCCCACGACTTAACCAACAAGCTATACATACGGGTTGTTAAAAAAAAAAATCACCTTATAGTTAAATCAGGCCACAAAATTCGAGCATTGGTTAGGGGCCCGTGCCCTATCTAATGGGTGTGCAGATCGATGATTGTACACACTCGCTAAGGAGGGCCATCCACCTAGATTACCTAGCATTGAGTTTTGGTTGGTCAAACAGGTGTCGCAATCCATAGCGGTCTGTCATAAGTACAAATTTCCCACCCAGGAGGTAATGCCTCCACATTTTCAAGGCGTGCACTATGGCGACCAACTCTAGATCATGGGTCACATAGTTGACTTCGTGCTCATTCAATTTCTAGGATTCATAGCAAACTACACATCCTTCTTTCATAAGGAATCCTCCGAGTCCTTCCTTGCAAGCATATGTGCACACAAAGAAGTCATTTTCATGATCAACAATCTTCATCACGGGAGCATGGGTCAGAAGGAATTTTAGGGACTGGAACCTTTCTTCACATTCTGGTGTCCAAATGAATTTAGCCCCCTTCTTCTGGAGGGAAATGATTGGACAACCAATCTTGGAGAATCCTTTTATAATTATCCTATATTATCCCGCTAATCCCATAAAGGATCTGATATTTGAAACATCCTTTGGGGTAGGCCATTCCATGATAGACCTGATCTTGTCAGGGTCTACTGCTACTCCTTCAGATATGACATGTCCCAAGTAATGTATTTGGCATAGAGATGATGTTCTCTTAGCACTTGAAACACAAGTCTAAGATGTTCCTCATGTTCTTCTCTATTCTTGGAGTAGATTAAAATATCATCAATAAAAACCAATGCAAATTTATCTAGGAATTTGCTGAGTACATTTTTCATCAAGCACATAAAAGTGGCAGGGGCATTGGTTAATCCAAATGGTACTACCACAAATTCGTAGTGACCATATCTCTTCCTAAAGGAGGCTTTGTGGATGTCTCCACCCTTGATTTGGACTTGATGGTATCCAGATCTCAAGTCAATCTTTGAGAAGATGGAAGCACCTCCCAATTGATCGAACAAGTCATCGATTCTGGGTAAGGGGTACTTGCTATTTATGGTTACTTTATTGAGTTGTCTATAATCTATGCACAGTCGGAGTGTACCATCCTTCTTCTTCACAAAAAGGACTGGTGCTCTTCATGTAGACACGTTGGGCCGGATATAGCCTTTATCCATCATTTCTTTTAGCTATAGTTTAATCTCGACTAGCTCAGGGGCGCTCATCCTATAGGGTGTCCTAGACACTGGCATCGCTCCTGGTGCAAGTTCTATTGAGAAGTCAATGTCCCTTCTCGGAGGTAGACCTGATACCTCTTCCGAAAACACATCTCTATACTCTCTTAGTATGGGGTGGTCTTCTAGGCTTGGTTTGTCATCCTCAACTGATTTCAACACCTATATCGCATATAGAGGACATCCCTTTGTGCAATACTTTCTCATTTGAAGAGCTGATATTCGTCTCACCGAGATAGGTTTCTAGATTCCTGGAAGGTTTATCTTTCTCCCTTCTTCATTTACACATTCTAAGGTTTTATGGTAACAATCCAGCTTAGTTTTATATGTAGCTATCCAGTCCATACCAATCAACAAGTCATACAATCCTAGGGGTAGTATGTTAAGGGTAGCTTGGGTGGAAAATCCATCCACAATGAATTGGTAGGCTGGTATGACCTCCGCTACCTTTCTTTTGGTTCCAATGCCTAACTATACCAACCATGGCTTAACATGTTTATGTGGCTGTAATTTACACTTACCAATGACATGAGGGGCCACATAACTCAAATTTAAACCAGGGTCAATTAAAATAGACACTAGATGGTTGGCAATCATAACTTCCATCTCCACCACTGAAGCTTGGTGGCCGGCTTGTTTATTATCCACGGCTGCATAAATTCATGGCATACTCCTGGCCACGTCATTGACGGTGGTAGCTTCCTGGACGTTGTAAATTTTCCTACTATTCTATTGTATGTGCAGACAGTTCCTCAATAGATTTTCTTCTCCAAAACCCCAACATTTCAAGGGTTCTTTCTTTGGGTTATCATTCTTTCCTGGGGTTGATCCAAAAGATCTATTTCCTCTCTGGGAAGGGAAATTTTGTTGGTGTACACTTCGGGTCGGAAAGCTCATCCTTGAATCCTTCTTATAGTTTTTAAATATTGGGGATTTAAATCCCTTTTTCTGGAATCTCGAACTATTCTTTTGCTTCTAGCCTTTGTGACGTTCTGGCCGAAGCCCAAACTGTTCATAACAATATCTTGCCTTTCAGATAGTGTCTTCTAGGGTCCTTGGCTCGTCAAACTCAATCATGTTCTGATAGTCCTTAGGTAGCCCACTGATGAATCATTATCCCTTGGCCTTTTCTACTTTTATGTAGGGTACGTACCTTATCAACTCAAGGAATCTACTGACATATTCCTCTATAGTGAGTTTACCCAGCTTGAGTTCATAGAATTCTTTAGTCTTTTCGTCGAAATAATTTTCCGACAGATACTTCTTCCTGAATTATTTTTCAAACCATTCCCAAGATAGGTCTTCTTCATGAATCCCTTTCACATTCTTAAGGTCTTCCCACCAAATGGAAGCCTTTCCATTCAGGTTGAAAGTGGCTACTCAAGCCTTCAAGTTTTCTGAGAAGTCATGGACTTTGAAATACTTCTTTAGTCCAAGCAGTCAGGCCTCTGCTTCCTCTCCCTTCTTGATCTCACCGTCGAAAGAGGGTGGTTTGGCCTTCTTGAATTCTTTGAGATTATGACTTTTGGAATGCTTTTGTTTCTTTTGTTTTATTAGAGAATGTGAACTAGTTCTGCTACAAGAAGATCCCTCGGAGTCGCCAGTTTCCTTTCCAGAGGAATCATCCGACGCTTGTCCCCTATCTCCGGGGTGGACCTTTCTCAAGGTGCTCTTCCCAGTGTGGCCACTTAAAAGACCACGTTTCTGTATCTCGGGTGGACTTCGACTCCTATTTGTCTATCGTTGGTCCACGTGACTGGTGTCAAGTCCGTGCTGCAGTTGTCTTTGTATGTCGGATAAACTTTGCAGCAAGATCGCATTAATATCTATTTTCTTCTCTTTCCCTTTTATCAACCTCTTATTGTCGGCCTTGCAGCTTTGTAGTTCGACCATGAGACTCCTCACGGTCTTAGCTAGATCCAAAGGGGTCTCTACCACCCTCCTTTCATCAGACTCTTCGTCTCTATTGTGGGAGACATCCACCACTTCGTGGTACGTCACCATTATATATGTTTGCAGTTTCTCACAGTTGATCGTCTGCTTGTGTGTAGACAAAACACTTGTTGTTAGCCAACATTATATGTGTTCATAACCAACACCTAATTCACATTTCTTAAATACCTACACACACAGCAGTAATGCATACACACACAACAATAAGTTGTCATTCTTTCTATAATAAGGGCTTAAGTCCCTTTTTAGGAAGGGAGTAAGGTAAGATGTCACCTTTTAATGTGCTCGTCCATGATCCCAAACAGGTCGAGTGTTGTAACCAAGCTCTGATACCAATTTGTAACACCCCCACGCTTTGTGCGAGAACTAAATAAAATTTCTCGTTCATGAGTCAGATTAGCTCTTCGATTTCCTATTGAAATCCCACTATTTGATCCGCAAGCCCTATTGAAACTCCACTAGCGTGAGCATGCACAAGGCCCGAGCTTCACCTATGCGACCACGGGTTGTGACCGCATGCCTATAAAAATGCGTTTTGCATTTTGGGACTTCATGACTTCTGCATGTGAGTCAATCCTGATTCTTGTTTCCCCAAAATATCGATCTCCATTAGCTCCTCCCTTAATCTTCCACCCATACGACCGGTCTCCACGACCTGGGGCTTATTCTCCGAACTCGTCGAGACTTCGCGTTTCGCGAAGTTGGAACACAACCCAATGCCTATCTTTCAAAAGCCCGATCCCCGAACTCTTGATATCCCCTCGCCTAGATCAATAATCATGGCTCTCCTGTGATCTGATGGTTCAGATCAAATTGCGAGTTCGGGTCTCGCGAGTTCACAAAACTCTACCCTTTGACTTCTTTCATTCAGTAGTGAGTCAGTGAAATGCTGGTCTCTCGCAATGTGTCTTCCTATGATGGACGATCAAGGAGGATTTTGATAGATCCTTGGATCTATGGTCCAAATTTCATCGCTACTTGCGAAGACTAAAGGAATCAAGGCGTTAACACCTACACTCCCTCTTCAAATATAATGGTCGTGAAAGACATCAAATCCTTCCCGAAGGATCTTGTCCATTCGTCTCCCAAACGAAAGGATATTCCCTTTCGTCATTTGAACTCGTTATCCTTTCTGAACTTGGGCAACGAAATTCAACCTCTCAGAGCTTCCGCAGTTCCGAAACCTTCGAAAACTAACTCCTTCTTGCACAAGGTTCCCAGACCCAGGTCACCTGAACCTTCACATGATTCTTGGGAAAATTATCCCTACTCTTAGTCAGGTTTATGGATAAGGGCTCGAGTGCATTTCAAAGTCCCTAGGCTACTGACCTGGATGAAGTGCCTTCCTAACTCACCAAGTTAGGAGCTATGACACCGGGGCAAGGTAAACTCGTGGGTTTACCGTAGCGGTAGCCATACCAAGGAGCTTACTCCGACTCTGAGATATGATGCAATTCCCTGGGAAGGTTCTTTCGAGGAATTAAATTAGAACATCACGAGAATCAAGCAGATGGGACGATTCTCAGTGGGACAGACTCATGCTCCAGACTTAATCATTTTATACAAAAACCAACTATGGAATATAAGTATACACATCCATTCATTACTTCCGATCTAAAACACCAGGAAATCATTCCACACAAAAACCATGTATGGGCGTATAAACATGAGCATGTATCCATGATATTCAATTCAAAATACAAGGCATAAAACACTTATCAGAACCACAAGGCATGATGCGATTGATGAGAGGGGTGCTCATTTCCACCCAACCATAGGCTCAGTCACTCCCAATGGATTTATCACTGGCCACCCTCGAGCTTAGGCCACGATGCTTTGAGATTCAATCTCTTACTTCCAGCTCAACGAAAGTTAGGGACGAAGGTTACTCTCCTTCTCCCTATACTGGAATAGATGAGGATGAAGGTTACTCTCCTTCTCTTGACTCAGTCTCTCTTCTTTGCAATCCCAACTCACTTTTCTCTCTCAATCCTTCCTTGGCCCCAAGAGTTTTCCGCTCTCGTCTTTGCATTCTTCGTCGGTCCTCTATGCCCACACCACACTTCCTTTCTTGCCTTCCTCAACAAGATTGTGTGTGGCTCGAATTCCCAATCTGTGGTCAGGTCCGGAAGCCTTAAAGATGGGCGATCTGCCCCATCCCCTCATTAAATATTGAGGAGGTCTTCCCACCTACCATCCTGACTGTAATTCATTTTGGTTCAGAGGGTTGTTTTGATCTTGAGCAATTAAAACCAACATAGTACAGGCTCGGTTGAAGTTAATGCAACCGCTCTGGGCC
>JASDQU010218386.1:0-13618 GCA_032191745.1 Picea mariana | reverse complement strand
GGATTTCGATGTTCATTCTTTCAGACCACATGAAATCATTCCTTCTTTCCCTGTGCAGTTAGGAGGGAATACCATGTGCGTCGAAGTTGAAGTGGTCAATGCGCCTCTTGACTACAACCTCCTGTTAGGAAGGAGTTGGACATATGCCATGCATGCAATGGTTGCCACAGTTTTTTGGGTCTTGTTGTTTTCACATGAGGGCCGAATCGTGACCATTGATCAATTGTCTTTCTCCGGACATGACCCTTCATCGGAGGCATCCATGGTCCCGATGATTGATATCCCATAGGCCGATGTCGGAAACGTGGGGGTTGGTTTGTGCCCACCTCTCATGGGTACTTTCGATTACCCAGATCCTTCCGATGATGTCAAAATGATATCGATTGTCCCCGACCAACCTAAGGCTGAAATATTTTCAGTGTCATCGTTCTGCACGACTTACTTTAATGATCTGTGGATTCTTACTTCCTATCAGCCATGATGGAAGGGATAGGGCACCATGGCATGTCCATGCCCTTGTCCACAGTAGAAGTTTCATAATCTATAGTCCAACAAGATTCTGCTGACCCCGATCCAACTCCCGCACAAGAGTTAGATCTAGTTCTCGAGCCAGCCTAGGCTCAAATTTCCCTTGCCACTACCGATTATTTAGACTTGGTCTTACCATATGATGAGGCAATTTTAAAGGCATTGATTGGTCTGGACAGACCCTGGGATGATCTCCATCATAGATCATATTTCCTCCCAGATTTAGGAAGAATAGAGGAAGGAGAATTTGTGTTGACTATGACTGGAGATAGGTCTTGTTCTATCAATCCTTTGCCTACGCACACAGTTTATGCCAAGGGTAATATGGAAACCATCACTTAAACGATACCTATCAATATCTCCAGAACCCCTGGCATCTTGGAGAATGTCTTCGTCAGAGCAGACTATTCCCCTGAGGAGATTCAGATCTATACAGATTTACTTAAATAATTCCACGACTTTTTTTCCTGGTCTTACGAGGAAATGTCAAGCATTGATCCAAGAATCATCGAACATGATATTGCAACTTACCCTGACACCAAGCCGGTACAGGAGAAGCTTCATCCAGTTAATCCTTAGAAAGTAGCAGCTATTAAGGCTGAAGTAGAGAAACTACTCAAAGTTGGTTTCATCTACTTCATCCAATTAACTCAATGGGTGTTGAATCCTATTCTAGTCAACAAAAAGAAGGGAATGATTCGCGTATGTACGGACTTTTGTGATTTGAATAAGGCCTGTCCAAAGGATAATTTACCCACCCCATTCATTGATCATATCATTGATGAATGTGTAGGCTATGAGGTCTTTTATTTCATGGATGGTTCCTTGGGATACAATCAGATATAGATTAAGCCCGAGGACCAGCATAAAACAACTTTTATCTGTCCGTGGGGTACATTTGCTTATCGGAAGATGCCTTTTGGCCTAAAAAATGTTGGAGCCACTTTTTAGTGGGCCATGTATTTTGCTTTCCACAATCTCAAACACCTATTTGAGGCTTATCTCAATGATTTAGCATCACGATCTCAGAAGAGAGTTGATCATCCCACACACCTCCGACTTATCTTTGAGCGATGTTACTACTATTGGATTCGCTTGAATCCAAACAAATGCAGTTTTTGCATGATGTCGGGTCATATTTTAGGTTTCATAGTGTCGAAAAAATGGATCATGGTCGATACTTTAAAGGTTGAGGAAATAGTTCAATTGCCTCCCCTGTGCATAGTCTCTCAGCTTCAGAGTTTACAGGGAAAAGCCAATTTTCTTTGTGGTTTTATTGCAAACTATGCCAAGATCACTAAAGGGTTTATGCATTTACTGAAGAAGTGAGTTCCTTTTCATTGGGACAAAGCCACTCAACACTCTTTCAAAGAATTTAAACGCGCCCTCACATATGCCCCTCTACTTCGGCCACCCAATTATAATAAATATTTCTTATTGTATTTGACCGTGGAAGAGTCGACCATCAGTATGGTCTTGGTTCAGGAGGATGATTTTCTTGAAGAACATGTCATTTATTACCTGAGTTGAGGCCTGGTTGGAATAGAACTCAACTACTCCCATGTTGAAAAACTTGTGTTGGCAGTAGTACATGATGTCCAATGGTTCCGTCACTATATCTTGTTTTGCAAGACCACCGTCATTGCCATTGTGAATCTGTTCCAATATGTGTTGACATGACGTGTAATCAACGGAAAGATCAGTAGATGGATCGTTATCCTCCAAGAATTTGACTTGGATTTTGTGTCTGTGAAATCTAAAAATTCGTTGGTATTTGCAAAACTTATATCGGAACTTATGGTCAAGTCAGGTGATGTTACGCCCAAAGAATCACTGATTAAAGGGGATATTTTTCTAATTTCATCTTCGAACCCCTGGTATGGAGATATACTAGTCTATCTCCAGAATTTGAAGTGCCCTGCCTTTACTTCTCAGGATGAGCATCGACGTATATGCCATCAGGAAAAAACATATCACATACTCGAAGACACTTTGTATCGTCGAGGTGTAGATGGCATCCTTCGTCGATGCCTTACTCATGAAGAATCATAACTCATGCTTAACAACTGCCACATTGGAGCATGTGGTGGTCATTTTTCTAGGTTGGCAACAACCCAAAAGATTCTACGAATCGGTTACTATTGGTCGGCGTTAATCAAAGATTCCATTGAATCAGTCAAGAAGTGCCACCTGTGTTAGATCTTCTCATGGAAGATGAGGGCACATCCTTCTCCCATGTTTCCCGTCATCACAGTTGGCCCCTTCACCAAGTGGGGGATTGATTATACTACATGACACCCCCCTTCATCCAGGGGGTGCCATTATATCATCATAGTAGTAGACTACTTCACCAAGTGGGTTGAAGCTATGCAAGMATTCAAAGATGATGGAGAGACAACAACTCTCTTCTTRTTTAATCAGATAATAGCAAGGTTCGGCCTCCCGAAGGAGATTGTCACTGACCATGGTAGTCACKTTTAGAATAAAATGATGTCTAAGTTAACATCAAAGCTAGGGTTKAGACAAGAACACTCATCACCTTATTACCCACAAGCGAATGGTCRGGTGGAAGTTGTGAATAAGTCTCTCAAGACCATTCTGCAGCRAACGATCAATTCGGCCAAGTCAAATTGGCATTTGATGTTGTACTCAACATTATGGGCCTATCGAACGTCTATAAAGACTGCCACTGGTTTCTCACCTTTTCAACTCGTTTATGGGTTGGAAGCAGTCTTTCCTATAGAATATCATATCCCATCTCTTAAGATGGAAATACAGTTATTGCCAGACACTTCACCGCTTGAGGAATGCTTATTATATATCAAGCATCTCGATGAGAAGCGACATGACACAGCCTTGGATAATGAGGCTCACAAGCAAAAAGTAAAGTGCCTGTATGATCAGTCCATTCATCCTCATATTTTCTTCGAAGGTGACCTTGTTCTGGTTTATGACCAAGATAAGGATCCCCTGGGGGTAGGCAAGTTCAAACCCATGTGGTTTAGATCATTCATCGTGAAGAAGGTATTAAAGAAGGTTGCTTATTGTCTAGTTTAATTTGAAGGGAAAAATTTAGCGCGGCCTAGAAATGGGCTCTACCTCAAGAAGTACTACTCGTAGGTGGGTCACCTTGGGTCACTTATTGTATATATGTATAGTTCTTATACATTTTAGTTTTGGTCTTTTTGTTTCACTGTGGCAGATTTCAAGTGAATCAGATGTGTTCATTGGATTCATGGATGGTGCTAGCTGGCACACTCGGAGGCTTGCTTCTGCAGCTTGGGTGATCTTCACACCTCAAGGCCAGTTGTTATCTTATGGAGGTATCTGTTTAGATGACGCCACAAAMAATGCCACCAAATACARTGTAGTAATAGAGTTTCTTCATGACGCTTTGTCGCATGGTATCTCTTACCYCCGGGTCTACTTARATGCACAATTGGTTGTGCCCCTGTTAAATGGGGTTTACTGCATTTATGATCCTACTTTACATCGATGATTCCTTAGGGTACGTCTCTTAGAACTTTGTTTTGATTACATTACRTATATCCATGTTCCTAGGAGATTAAA
Source organism: Picea mariana (assembly GCA_032191745.1). Taxonomy (NCBI): domain Eukaryota; kingdom Viridiplantae; phylum Streptophyta; class Pinopsida; order Pinales; family Pinaceae; genus Picea; species Picea mariana. The sequence goes on along the minus strand of JASDQU010218386.1, from coordinate 9,520 downwards.
TCAAATGACAAATACTCTAGCTAATCAAGTATTAGATTGGCATATTACACGGACATAAGAAAAATCACACACATACACATGTAAATACATTTGTAAATAAATGTAACCCATAAGACAAAAATATGCACATATATATATATCAAAAGTAGAAGAGAACATAGATGGGTGCAAGCACCTCAAAAAATAACAAGTCCGGTATATAATGCGGGGCTTATGCCCTCAAAAATATAAAAAGAGTGCCCTCGACACGAAAATGGTCCACCCTAAACTAAGAACGAGGCCTATTGGCTTTGCCATAGTGGACTACAGCATTTGATAAATGATGAAATAGCTGGACCCAGGTTTGTGGCACCCCAACAACATGAGGTTGCATAGATGGCAAGAGATCTTCGATCTCGGCCATGGGCAAAGTATGGGTGAGTGCGGTCAAGTTCCACTCCACTAACCTCAAAACTCTTTCAGCCTCTCTAGCTGGAGTACCCCTGTTGTTGTTGCTGATCCGATGGGTATTGTTGGTAATTCCTCTAGTCGTGGATGGTGCTTGATCTGCACAAAATTAGTTGGACGCACTAGTCCCATATCTATACATAACAGATACAATTTTTTCAAGTACTCTAGTATACATGAAAATGATATATATAAAAAGAAACTAAAAAATCAAAAACTTTTAAAATCAAACGTACCTAACTCTCCTCGCTCTACTCCGGAAGGTACGGGCATGTCAGGATCCCTAGAGAAGTTGATCCTAGCATTGGGGTAGTCCTCTATAATCGGAATCTACCGAGACCAGCAGTCGAAAAAAGTATCATCGAAGGCCTCAATGGTCCTCCCTCCCCTTTGTCATGGAAACAATGTTGCCCATATGAATACTGCTGGGAAGGAGGCCACGTGCCCCCATACTGTCTCTCGTGGACTAATACTAGGTACCCTCTCGAAGAAGAAAGAGCACAAAATAGTCTCGAACCCAAATTTCTTGTTGTTTCACCCACGACACTCTGTGAGATATCTCTTCATACACTCTAGCATGGTTGTGCTCCAATAGAACACTCATGCATTTAAGCACTGTACTTTGCAATGCATATGTGCCCGGGAGGCCCGATGTAAATTCGCGGATCTAGTGATCCACCCAATAAGTGAAAATATCACTTTTAGTGATAGTTTGGTGATTTTGTGGATCGGTACCTGGGAACCCACTTTATCTGTTCCGACCTCGCAATGTTTCTCGATCAACTTGGCAATGTTGTGAGGCCCAAAGGGAAAAGAACGAAGGTTGACTAGTTCCCCTCTCCTTGAGAGGCCTGTCAGAAAATAAATATCTTCAGTCGTTGGTGTCAATGACTATCCCTCGAGCATAAATGCCTCTATATCTGGGTGCCAGTAATCCACTAAGGTGTTCAGCATCCTGGGTTGTTCCCTCATGAGTGGACACCAGAAGAATTTCCACAACCCACATTGTTTTATTTTGATGACAGTAGCAGGGTCTTCCTCGACCAACATATCAATGTCCTCATGCTCCCTCTCTCTCCAATGGACATACCTTCTGCAAAATTTCAAGTTCAAAGAGGAGTCAAATAATGCATTTTCATTTTTTTCATATGTTAGAGGGTGTATGCGGGTTGTACTGGACACAGTCATGTATGTACATGGGAATATTATTCTTTTCCCATGTGCATACGTGGGTTGTTCCTAGACAACCCTCGTACATGTAGGGCCGACCTTTTTAAAGGTGTGTGCCCCCCAAAAAAACAAAAAGAAATGCAAAAATGAAAGAATGGAAATGCAGGAGGAGCTAGTTGGTACTTACTTGGTCCAAGAGGAAGTTTGTTTCGTCCACTGAAGCTCCCGAAATCAACTTCTTTCATAAAGGGGTTTTTTTGGCTTTTTGGTCAATTCTCAATTTGCAATGGTGATAATGAGCTGCTAGCTTCTATTTATAGACTTTTTTGGCCCTTTTTGTCATTTTTTGACCCCTGTTTTCATTTTTTCAGGCTTGAAAATCATGTAACGTGGCTATTGAGTTTCTCATTGAATGTTACAATACACTTTACCTTTGGTTCGACGAACGTTTTTTGGGAATTGGGGCACTTTTAAGGTCCTTTGGTGAAAAGTCGTTTTTTCCAACTTTGTGCATTTAAGTTAGAATTCCACCTCCACTTATTGCACCTCATTGTCTTTTTCTCTTTACCATAGGATCAACCCCACTGAATTGCGACATAAAACAGTCATTGCTTCTCTAGAAGTGTCGTAATTTAGTTGTAGAGACTATCCTCACATGGATGCCCTAGGTAGATCCTGGTTTCATTTTGGTGTCCATATCGTCGCTAATGACTATAGGCTTGGGAGTCCTTTTAGTCTTGTCTCGATTATGAGTTTGAGCCTTCATAAGCCTGATATATTATCACTCTTGGACACACCCTCGAGACTCCCAAAAACAAATAGGTCTTCTTTTAAGCCCTTTTTAGACCCTCTAAACATGAAAAGATTTATGAGCGATCTTATTTCCCTTCACGCTCGCCAAACTAAAATTCGAAGGCACATCTGTCTGGCAATAGTTAACCCTTTTTCGGTCCGGATGGTCAATTGTACGAACAAAGGTATACTCTAGGAACTTCAGTTCGCTAGAAGAGTATTCTTAGGTATAATTTTAACCCTTTTTTGGGCCTAATGGACTAAATTTACGAAAACGGAACCCCCACGGAGTCCATAGTTAAGCTCTTTTTAGACTCCCTAAAATTGAAAAGATTGTTGAGTGAGCTTGTTTCTTCACACTCGTTAAATTGGTCCAGAAGAACATCCATTATAGAGTCCATAGTTAATCTCTTTTCAAACTCTTTAAAATTGAAAAGATCATCGAGTGACCTTGTTCTTTCACACTTGTTAATTGGTTCAGAAAAACATCTACTCGCATGAGTTTACCCCTTTTTCCAGCCTGTAGATTAAGGAGGAAAAAGGTACACCTAGGGAGATTCATCTTGCCAGGAGAGTTCTTCTCAGTAAATTTTACATTTTTCGGGCTAAGGAAACTAAATCTAGAAAAAGGCAGGGAGTCCATAGTTAAGCTCTTTTTAGACTCTTTAAAATTGAAAATATTGTCGAGTGATCTTGTCTTTGTCACACTCGTTAAAATGATTTTTAATAGACATCTTTAAGGTGTTAATTTATCCCTTTTTTGAGCTGAATAGACTATCTTCGAAAAAGCTACCCCAATGGAGTCTTCTTTTATGGTTTTTCAGACTCTCTAAAAATGAAAAACCATCGAGCTTACCTTCTGTGGGATTCTTTAAAATTACATTGAAGGGCGTTATCATTTTATCCTATCAATCGCATTTGCATTCCTCCGTCTTTGGCCTAATGTCAGCTCCATGTTGCTCTCAACTGAACTTGTGAAGCATGCCTTATATGCAAGCCTTGTAGCACTTTACCTTTGCATCTTGACACCTTAATCCATGGAGAAATTTTCTCGAGTGTCCTTTCCCTGCACATGTCTCCTTACTCTGATCATTAGTGTGTTCCTTGCACTTGAAACTAGTATGCTTGCGACACTCGTTCTTCCATTGTAATGTAGCAATCTTTTATTCTATTTCAAGCTTTCAAAATATTGAAAAAGACAAAAAAAATCAAATATACCCCAAAAAGAGGATGGGAAAAGTATTTTCTTTTTATGGAAGCACAATGAGTCACCCTTGGACAAAGCACATCTTTCCATTTATTCATCAAGATTTGGAATTTAACATGACCTTAGGAAGTTGTTCTCGTAACATAGAGCTATGTCCTCCTCCATTTGGTTATTCTTCCAAACATATGGAGTATTTGTGTTGCCTCCTGCATCATGAACTTATGTCAATGTCATGCTACCTGAGTCTGATCATTAGTCGTGCTATTGTCCAAGGGAAGTTTTACCCAACTTGAGTCAATTTTTCTGCATTTTATCTCTTGAACTCATGCCCGACCATCCCTAAAGTCCAATCAAGTCCTTGTTCGAAATCAATGAAGTTATTTTCCTAATCAACGAGATCCTCTTGTTTGTTCCTCGACAAGCTGTCAAAGACCTATGGGTAGTGAATTTGTACACTCATATTGCACTCCTACCCGATTTTTGAAGATCTTGAAGTTGTTTCTCGAGCTCTGAAGACCTCATCTCTATCCCTCGGGCATCATTGGCTTCTTGAAGATGGATACTATACATGTATATCTTTGATTTGGAGATGTATATCCATTGTGTATTGTTCATAGATACACTTTATATAGTTATATGACATGGATCTGCAATGTATTTGATTGGCAGCCATGATTTATTTCATCATGAGCATGGGTATGCCTGCCTCGGTGAGACAATTGTTATTTTGTAGATGGCACCTCCCAAACTCCGATACTGGGCTCACTCGCTTTGTACGTTGGTAAATATTTGTAATGTATTTTGGAACAGGGGCATACCCAGGGTTCAATGCTACAACAACGCACCAACAAAACCCTAACTACTGGCCCTTTCGGAAACACCTATGAAGCAGGTGAAGTCTCACCCGAGGTAGAGGCAGGGGTGGTTGCAAGACTCCAGTGTCTACAACCTTAGCTGGGACACAGATATGTGATTCTAATCACTTAACATAGCATTCAGCGGTTAACATCCATCAATATTCAGTTCTTAGTTACAGTGCAGTTAAACCCTAATTACAACACAACGTAGTATTCATTTAGATCTACTATATTCAAGCACTTAAGCACCTCCACATAGGTCAGATATTGTATTAATCCATACTATTAAGCACATAGCATTAACATATATATCTATCATTCATCTATGTTAAATCACTAAGCAATTAAACACATAAATACATCAATACATCGCACAAAGAAAAGAAACACAACATGTATGTGGTTCACCCCCACCCTGGGACTACATCCACCAACTCTTCTCTTCTTTATTATCTTGGGTCAAGATTCTTATAGGCACAAAGCATCCAAGTCCCACTCCGCAGAGGACAAGAGATCTGCGTACCTCGCTAGATCCTCCTTCCTTGCGTTACAACACAAAGCCTTCCACAATTTGTTACAACCACTTGTACTTAGCTCTGTAAGTCTCACACAGTATGCACAAATCATCTACAATCCACACTTGCACTTAGCACTCAACACTTAGCTCATCGGCCTAAAATCACATAGATTCCCTTCTTTACATCGCCTAGACATCCATTTATACTTTACAAAATAGGCCTAAACATGGGTAAACCCATGGGTCGACATTCCATACCCATTACATAATCCCCAATCCCAAAAAGGGTCCTAAAAGAGGCAAATATCCTGCAATATCCACTTTGTCTTGTGCTCTGCCTTAGATAGCCTGTCAAAGTCCAAAAATTAGGTCAAACATGACCAAGAATCCTCAAAACCTGGTCCAGGGAAAACATGCCCCCAACACTCACCTGTGACTCGTCTCGAGTCACTCTGATCTAATTAGTTCTTCTTTGAAAGCCTCAAGCTTGGCTTGATATGATTTGACTTGTTACTATTCTACAAACTCTTGTTCAATGAACTCTTGTATGACTGCTTCATTGACAGGTCCCTCTAGGCGTTGTTAAGATGCAATGACGACTTGCTCCAGTTCCGCTCCTCGGCCTTCAATTTCTGTGAACAGTTGGTAAGCCTCGTCCTATATAGGTTGGATCCTATAATTTACTTCCATAACTCTGCTCTAAATCGTATGAAACTGATGTTGGGTAGTGCGCAGCTCTTGGGATCACTTCATTCTTTCCACAGCTGACAAGGGCTTCAACTGCGCTTGTATTATCTCTGCATGATACTTTGCTCCCTGGAGTTGTGACTCTAGTGCCTTCAATTATGGATTCTCAGTGAGTTGCTCATACATCTGGGCACTACGATCACTCAGTTTCTTGCATTCTAGGGAAAGGAGTTTTATTCTTTCAACTCCTCTTCGAGCGTTGCTTCCCTTTGATCCCTTACATCCTGCGAGGTGTCTGGTACGATGCAGAGATCTAAATATGTTATTCATTGCTGTAGTTGTTGGATAACTTCTGCGAGCTTCTCTACTTGATGTGTGACTTAGTCTTCAGCCTATAGTTCTAATCCTGTCACAGAGAGGAGGGCTCTGTTTACTACTTCTTTCACTTTGAGTTGCTCTGCAAGAAACTGATATTTTTCTTGTTGCATTTGTTCTTTCTCTTCTTCAAACTTGGCCTGGAGGGAAACCTTCTCCTGTTCTGCAACTCTGTGTTGTTCTACGATTTTTCCTTGTACTTGCTTCAAGGTCTGGGTGGCTTGTTCCATTTCTTCTTGTGTGCGATGAAGGCGAGCTTCAACCACATTAGCTAATCGATGGAGTTGGGCTGGCTCATCTCCCAAATTTGGTTCTCTTGATAGCAGGGGCGCAGTGGACACTATGCGGTTGGACTGAAGAGCCTGTTGTACCCCTCAGAATTCAACCTTAATTCTGTCATACATTTCCTCCTGCTTAGCTTCTTGTTTCTCCAAGATTTCCAGCGAAGCATTGTTGAGGGCTTCTATGATAAAGTCAAAATCATCAGTGGTAAGCATAGTCTTCATCTTGGTCACGGTGGCTCTTGATTTCTTTCGGGAAGAAGGTTTTAGGGGATTAAACTTCCTCTTCTTTTGGGGATCGGTCTCTTCTCTAGGCAGTGTTACTTCACCTTGCTTATGTTTAGCTCCTTTTCCATTTATCTCTTCATCATCACCCCCTCGGTCAGGTGAAACTGAAGAAGACTTTCCTGAGGTGTTTCTTAAGTCTTGGACCTCTTCGGCCTTCTTCGTTTTGCTAGGTCCAAGTTTTCCATGTGAAATTTCTGGGTTGTCAGGGTTAGACATCTTTGCGGTCTATTGGAATAAGGAGGTCTGTCGACCAGTCCTTAGTGATCTCCTCAAGGTCCTCTTCCATGATCTTTTAGTACGCCTAAAGCTACTCCTTATGTTCATCGGCTTGCATTGTAAGGTAGATGAAGTGTCGATCTACGTAGAACTTCATCAGGGGTCGAAACCTCTATAGGGTGTTCGGAGTCATGCGAGGTTCAACTTTGATGCCTCTCTTCAGCTGAAGGTAATATGTATGAAAAAAATCATTCGAATGCCACTATTTTTTTATATCACTTGAGTACCAGAGTGTGGCAAATTTCACAGGAAGTGGCTCAAACGATTCAATATCCGAGAAGGTTGCACCTTCTGGCATATCCCAGGCAACAAAGGTGATAAGGATCAAAATCCAGCTGAAGTGGAACTCGTAGCCTTGATCCTGTGCTTAACGGTAGTCTAGTTCTAGTTGATTCACTAGGTACTTCGCCCAGTTCATCTGTAGGCCTTCTACGCACTTCCCTGCGAGGTCAACGACAAATCCTGTGACCTACGCAGGTCTGTTCTTCCTTACTAAATTTCCTACAATTAACTGATAGGCTAGACAGATTGCTCCATTCTAGATGGAGGCTACCTTGTAGCCTCACATTCCCTTTTTTACATCGCCGTATGTATCCTTGATCTTCTGTGCTAGTGTGCGATCTATGGCCTTTCCTGGATAAAACTCCTGTAGGTCGAGTCCTTTCATACTTAATACTTTGATTCTATGGATCAACATCAGATCGACTATGATACGACGATCTAGCCATAAGTAGTCGCGATGGCAACATGAAAGCAATAGCTTGACACATGCATTGACTTCTTGGTGCCTTCTGAAGTGTGGTATTTTCATTACATTTTGTTGAAAAGTCAAAAAGAAACATGTGTCTAATTTACTTTTCCCTTAATTAAATTAGACAATAAATATTAATCTATTATCTCATTCATAACTGAGTGATTTGGAATTGTAACAGAATTATAAGTGTAGTTAAGTGAGTTAATATCAGTTGTACTAGTTGTAACTAAACATGCACTAGTGAGAGTTCAGTTAATTAGTGAACTCACATGCAACTGAAGATTCGCCACGGTTAACTACATGCATGTCAGTTCCAATGGAGATTCAGTTGAGATAACAGGTGAAAGGGGAAGTTTGGCTATCAGTTGTGATTTGTTCACACATGCAGTGAATATGCTTATGAGCATGTGAAAATGAAGCAATTGTAATTCATTCGATTCATTGTGAGAATTTGGATTGCAGAGATTGTGCAGAGGAGGTAGGTTGCCTGGGCACGGAAATTGGCGCATGTATTTGTTGATTTGTGTATGATAGTGTGAGATGATTGTATTGTCCTGAAAGCTCTTGGATTAGAGTTTTGTATGAGATTGTTTCATGATTCATGATATACATAATATATGATAGTGGGGTTTTTAGCTTTACGCTTTCCCAATAAAACTTCTATGTTGTGTGTTATTGATATTTCACTTTGTGCATTGTGGTTGTGATTGTGGTTTAATTTCTTCCGCAAGAATAATAGTAGAAGCGATTCTGTATTTAACAAGTGGCGAAATTGTTAGATCAGGAGAATCGCAGGAATACATTAATTTGTATCAAAATTTCTACATGGTATCAGAGCCACGGAGGCCACAGAGTCATGGAAGTGAGGTGCGAACATAATTTCATTCTCGCAAGTCCCGCCTTTACCCGGGTGAAAACTCTAGTACTGAAAACTTCCGGTGTTTTCAAGAACAGAAATTCTCGCACCCTAGACAAAGAAAGGGTGTGAACTTCATTGGCATTCTCGTAGGAAAATACACTAGTAGGGTGTGAACTTCCCTCACCCTAACAGTGGAGCAGGGTGCGAACTTCTTGAGCATTCTCGCAGGCAAATACACTAGCAGGATGCGAACTTGACAGGCAAGTTCGTAGGCTGTGCACAGGCAGGGTGCGAACTTCCCTCAGGTTTCTCTCAGGTGGGGTGTGAACCTCCCAGGGAAAGAGGAAAGTGAAGGGGTTGAGTTTTGGGTTGGATAACATTCAAATTTGCAAGATTTTCTTGGTGCGACACTTGATTCAAGATCGAAATGTCTTTCAATGGCTTGAGGTTGGAGTATTCACTCGAGGGCAGCTCTAACTACATTGCTTGGAAGGATAGGATGGAGGCAGTTCTTGAAGACAATGGCTTGAAGGGTTACATTGATGCAAATGTTCCTAAGTCGGATGCGACAGACACTGCAAATCTTGATGCATGGAAAAATAAAGTAGCAAAGGTGAGGAGGATTCTATTGGAAGGAGTATGAGACCACATTGTCTCAAGTCTCCATGGGAAAACCACACCATATGCAATGTGGAAGGTTTTGACAGATCTGTTCCAAAATAGTAGCGACCATAGGAAATTGGCGCTCAAAGATAAACTCAGGAAGTTCAAGATGGAGAAAGGAAAAACCATTCCAAAATATCTCATGAAGTTTGTCCAATGTTGGGATGAGCTTGGAAGTGTGGGAATAATAGTCGTTGCTGATGATTTGGTGATCTTGGCGCTCCTAGGGCTTCCTAAGAGTTGGCACAGTTATCAAGACTCTGTCAATGGAAGGGAAAAGTTGCCGGATTGGGAATGACTATGGTCAGATCTGGTGAAAGAGGAGTTCAGGCGGAATACCAGAGATG
>JASDQU010218384.1:0-11579 GCA_032191745.1 Picea mariana | reverse complement strand
TAGCTATGTTTGAGAGAATATGGCCCTAATAAGTTATGGTTCCCTTGAATCATATACCAAGTAAGAGACAGTGTGCCTTGATCCAAATGTGTAACTTTGAAAATATGAAGCATATTGAAGAGAATAGATATATTACAGAGCTCACCAATGGATAAATTCTAACATGAATGTATGGTTCACCATATCCATAAGAAAATTATGGTTCCTTTTCCATCCCCATGCCAACATATTCACCTCATGCCTTCAACAGTGCCTTTCAACTAGAATCAATGGCACATTCCCTCACTAATGTCACCTTACAATTAATATTAGTTCCTTCAATGGTTCCTTTTCAAAATATTGATAATATCACCTCATCATCATCAATGCCTTTGATGGTTCATTTTAACATCATCACTTCATATCTCCTCACGATAATTCCACCTCTAATACCCTCACTAGTTGTAGGCTAGTATTTCCAAATTTCACCCTCCCTCATAATAGTTGTTTTCTCTGACCTCTCTTTCCTTCACTAGTTCAACCCTACGGTGTTAATCTTAAGAAGGAATTTGAGGAAAAAAGGCTTCATCTTCTAGACCAATGTGCAACAACAGGTTTTTGAAGAAGTGAAGATGTTGAAGCTATGCACTACACCTATGCTTGCACTATTATATGTTTCTCATCCTTTTGATATAGAAGATGATGCATATGACTATGGGATAGGTATTTTTATGACACAACAATGTCATTCCATTGTGTTTTACTTAGAGACATTCAATGATGCAATCCACAACTTTTGAAGTTGTGATAGAGACATGTACTCCATTGCTTAAGTAGTTCACTAGTGGAGACACTATGTATAGGGAAAATAATTTTTTATTCAATCCAACCATAAGCCACTACAGACCTAGAGAAAAATTTAGAACAAACCACATATAAAATGGAATTTCTTATAGAAATTCCAATTAGTTATCAAACATTTGCATTGAAGAGATAAAAATGTAGACTATTATTCGAGTCGACCACCAATAGCATTCACAGTGGTTCTTAACACAAAAAGGTGTGATATAGAACACTAGCAAGAATTCTACAATACACACATAAATTTTGTGAAAGTTTATGCAACCATTCAATAAGGATGCCACACTACCTACACAAGACTTATTATTAATTCGGTTGATTTTCATATGAATAAAGATCTTTTGTATTGACTTGATAGGATGTGCTCACTTGCAAGTGAACCCAAGGATTTGTTGATTTGGTAATCTCATTTATTGAAGTTGGTTGGGCATTTTGTCACATCAAATATAGTTGCAAATTTACAACAACATTTTTATTCACCATGTATGAGGCATGATGTTGATCACCACCTCAATTTTTTTGTTGCATGTTCGATTGCTAAATTGAGAAATCACCATTTAGGCATGTATAATACTTTGATTATGTCCTCTAGATATTATGGAACTGTCAATGTAGGTTTAGGGTTCACCAACGTTGAAATTATAACATGAATGTATGGTTCACCAATGGATAAATTCTAACATGAATGTATGGTCTTTATCAGTGATCTTAGTACATGTAAAGGAAGATTGCATCTTATTTAGAATTGCAGAACTACTAAATTGAAAATTGCATTTTGAAAAGAATATCATTTATTAGGAATTGAATTTAGGGCTTTGCATTGTGTTAATATTCATTTATTTTACTTGTTGAGTCATAACATCATTAGTTTCACGAATGCACCTTTTTGAGTAATAAAGGCCACTAAAAGTAATGCTTATAATTTAAAATTTATTAGTAACGATTTTATTTTCTAGGGTGCACAAACTAGCTTAGGATTTAGAGCCTTGGAATAAGATTTTGTGAGTAAACATCTCCAAGGATATTAAATAAACATATGTTTCTGACTAAGGGAGTGGAGAAATCCATTGTATAATCGGTAATATCATGAGACTCCACTTACACCGTAGTTAAGCAAGAGGTCATGTGAGGTTGGTTCAAGGGACATCCCCCCGATACCTTCTTAGCGTCAAATATATTTTTGGAGATCTATTCGTATATGGGGATCTTTCTAGTACCTTTACCTCTATGAGAGGCAGTGCTTTCAAGGTTTTGAGATTTTTTACCTTGCTCATACGATAGATATGACTTACAACTATTTGCCTATGCATTGATTATATCGTGGTTTCTTAGTTTCTTGACTTAGGTACCACATAGGTTACTTGCAGGGGTTATTATGCAGGTACCCTAGGTTAGATAAGGGTCGGACAACACACATCCTTTATGGAGGATTACCTCTCCGGGGGCATCTGACCGACTGGTTGTTAAGCCCACGAGGGCCCTTATAACTGATTTTGTTACCTCTGATCTTTAGCAGAGAATTCTGAGGCCCTTCTTGGGTGAGGCATGCCTACTTTAGAGAGGGAGGCCCATTTTAGCCACTTTATCATGTTTTTGTGCATATTGGCCCTTTTTTTTATTTTACTTTGGTGTGCTCTTTGATTACTAGTTGGCCTTAGGATTTGTTTTTTTTATATCATGAATATTGAGTCATCATGGAGCTAGACCAACTTCCCCGTGGGTCTCACTGCTTGTTACAGTTACCATCGCATTTTGAGTATTTTCCTTCTAAAATGCGTAATGTTATCATACGTGGTACATACACCTCAACTTACCATACTTGTGATCGTATAAGGATGAGTACTAAATCGAGTCAGAAAGATATTGGGATTCCTTCAACTCTCATACCCACTATAGTCAACAATACTCCTTCGACACCTTCAACCACTATGGTTGTAGTGTCAGAGGTTCCCATCATCACACCTGTGTGTGTGTTCTTGAGACTTGTGATCCTATCTCTTACACAGATGCACAAGGACAACTTGAATGGGAACAATCTATGCAAGATGATATGAATCATGTTTTGAAGAATCATCTAGTCTCATTATCCTAAGGATGAAAGGGGATATTTTTATGATGCTAGATAAGAAATTCCATACTCAGAGTAGCTATAGTGGTGTTCAATAAGTTCCTACCTTGGTCACTGGTCAAATTCCTTGGGCAAGCAAACCTTCTAATAAAATTCTCAAAAACAAATTTGGCTACATTATCAATCATAAAATCCTATGTAGGTGCAACTTTTTCCCATTTAGTGAGAAAATTAGTTGCAGTAATGATATATCAATATTTAGAATTGGAGAGTAGGAGGTTTAATATATCCCACAAAGTCAATATCTCATTTCTCAAAAGGTTGTAGATCCCTTATTGGATTCAAGGGTAGTTCATATCTCCTATAATTTTTACCTACTTTTTGATAGACACCATAATTTCTAGCATACTCCTTATAGCTCTTAAATATGGTTGGCCACCTAAGACTAGTTTGGACAATCTTGTTATTTATTACTTTTCCTCCAACATTCCCTCTTGCAACTCCTTGATAACATTCCCATAGAATATCATTCCTTTAATGATCCATCAAACATATCTAAATAATACCATCAAACCCCAATTTTTATAATTGTTCTACAATTCACTGATAATTTGCAGCTCTAACCACTAACTGATGATTTTGAGTTGTGCATTAATCTTCAAGAGAAACACCAGTACTTAGAAACAAACCAGTCTCCTCTATATAGTTCAATATATCCTCTACTTTTAATTGTTTGTATCTGGAACATTATCATCCAATGCACCACCTCGTTCTCTTGACTCGAGCCTAAAGAGGTGATCAATCCTTACAATATGTTTACTATGTTTAATCACAAATTCAAAGGATAATTATTGAAAGAAGAGCAACCACCTACAAATATAACCCTCTAGAACAAGCTTATTTACCAAATATTTCAATGAAAATTGATTTGTATAAAAGTTAAAGTATCATCCTAGAATGTAGTGTCTTAACTTCTATAGAGAATAAACCATGGTAATTCCTTCATGCTATATGGTGATGTATTTGAGCTCAAGTTGTGAAATATTCTTAGCTGCAAAATATATAGTGTGATCTAAATTTCCTTCTCTTGGTTCCACAAGAACCACTCCTAATGCTATGAAAAATCATCTACATGTACATGAAATTTTACATTAGAATTAGGAAACACCAAAATTAGGGAACTTACCATTTTTTGTTTGAGTATATTAAAATTAGATTCACATTCAAGGGTCCACAAGAATAATTTATCTTTCTTCAATAACTTCTCTAGAGGATCTGTTATCACTCTGTGATCGAGGCAAAGTTGTAGATGAACCTTATGTGGTAGCTATTATGTACCAAAGTTGATTACATCTATTTAACACTATTTGGTGTAAGTAGATTCATAATGAAAACAATCATGGAAGGGTCCACCAATACTCCTTCCTTGTAGACAATGTGTCCCAACAAAATGCCAAATCTTACATAGAATAGGCACTTCTTCAAATTTAGAGAGATCTAGAGCTTCCCACATTTATCAAACATTAACTTCAACAACCCAACATGTTCCTTCAACAATTTATATACAATTCAAGCATCCATATATACCTCCAAAAACTTGTGAATGAAATCTCTAAAGGTTGTAATCACAACTTGAGAAAAGATACCTGGTGCATTCTTGAGCCCAAAAGGCATGAAATTATAACCAAGGGATCCTTATTTTCTAGTAAAGGTGGTCTTATTGTTGTCTTGTTTTTCAATTCATACTTGATATATCTTGAAAAGCAATATATAAAGGAATAATCCTCTTTTCCTACAACTTGATCAATCACCTCATCACTAAAAGCAGTGGGAAATGTATCATACACAAGTAGAGTTTAAGATTCTAAATTCCACACAAACCTTAATGTCATGAAAGTCCTTATTGCTATGAATAACAATAGGAATTATCTAATTGGATTCATCTACTCAGAATATTAATTGGATTTACATTATTATGTCAAATTATTTCTCTACCTTCTCCTTAACCTTGGGATTAAGATGATAGGGTTGATGGTTAACAATATTAGCATCTAACCACAAATCTATCCTCATCTTCCAAAACTCTTCTTGAATCCCTTTCATATCAGTAAAAATATACATAAACATTTTTTTGTATTCTTTCAATAGGGCCTAAATATTAGACATGGTCTTCTCATCCTTGTAATCTCCTTAGAAGCCATTTTATGCCATCATTCAATTCCAATATTGAATTTATGAAACTTTAAATTCTAGTGATACATCATACTATTAACATCATTATTATTATTTTTAATCAATTAGATCCTTTACATGGAGATGTCTTCATCCGTATTTTTCTGTAAAAAGTTCAATTAAAAATTCTATTGAAATTCTAAATTAGAATCTTAGTGTCTTGAACTTGAGAATTTGAGTACCAAGTACATGGAGATGCCTTCATCCATATTTTAGTATTTATAGGTGCATTGTCAAATTGTGTTTCTTAATTTGAGTACCAAGTACACGGTGTCACTAGCAAGCTACACTAGTAAGAAACCACAAAGATCAATATGGTGATAATGGCATCCATAGGTCCCAACATTTCATCGGGAAGTGACCAATTATCTCTAGCTTTGAGATCAAAGTACCTAAGAAGGGAGTGATTGGCATGGTACCAAGTCAGTGATGTGCAGTATATGATTTTATCCCATTGTAAAAACACTTCAATTTCTTAGTAGATTTCCTTGAACCCTTAGGTTTTTCCATCGATCATTTTGTTTCCCTTTAGTTTTTTCTTTCCTTTTCCCTTACTCTTTACTATAAAGGCACTTTTGGATTCTTTGCTATTGATTATAAACTATTTATTGAATCTCTCCTTTTTTTTATCATTGTCTACACAACTTAAATGTAATGTTAGTAATCTCCATGGTGACATTTAAAGTTTCAAATTTTTTTTCAAAAGGAGATAAACTCTTCAAGGTAATCACTACCAAATCTTGGTCTTGTAGCAACTTATCATTTTTTATGGACAACTTTATTAACATCATAACCTCTCTATTCTTCGAGTGAAATAATTGTTTCTCATTCTCATCGCCAGAGTTTCTCCTACCCTTTCCTATGACCAATCCTAACAATCTATTGTATTGGAATATGGTAATCAGACGTTGCTTCTAGACATTGAAATTATGACCATTGGAATTCCTACTAGGGTTCAACAATATATACAAGAAATGCACTAGTTTTTCTCAACAAATAAATGTCATGCACCAATGGAATAATTTAACTAATCCAAAGAAATCAAAATTCACCTCCAAAACTTAGTTGTATAGAAACATTGTTATACCACCCAACACTATACCTGATGATGCCACATTGGCATAGATCCAACACCATCATTATATTGTTGGGTTCTAGTAGAAAAAAAATTGTTTAATTGACTCCAGAAAACAATTTTTGATGTAAAAAGTTCAATTAAAAATTCTTCTGAAATTCTAAATTAGAAACTTAGTGTCTTGAACTTCAGAAATTTTACCTCTTTTCTAGAGTTTCCTAGATATAGTCCCTAAGAATTTAAATCCTTAGGGATGATATGAAATATAATAAAACAATATAAACAGTATATGATATTTCACTTCTTAACAACCCTAATCCATTAGGCAATTTAAGAGAAAATATATCAATCTTATGCCACAAGTTTCAACATTCTAGGGAAATCTTATCATGCATAAACTCACTACTACATATGTGTGGATTATTCAATGAACATTTTCCATGCTTCCACTAGTTTCATATTTTTTTTAAACAGTCGGGATTTTCGTCGCTATTGCCACGAAAGTTTGTCGCAATAACGACGAAAATCTTAATTTAACTTAGTCGGGATTTTCGTCGCTATAGCGACAAACTTTCGTGGCAACAACGACGAAACTTTTATCTATCTCATTGGTCGGTGTTAACAACTAGTTGACTATTTTATCTATATATATGTGACTTTAAGAGACTTTGCGACACAATTTCTATAGTTGCGACACTGTTCTTGGCTTTTGTTTGAGCTGTTTATTTTTTCCGTCACCCACCAGTTGAACAAATCCAATTCTCAATCTACATAGCTCGGATTTTGAACTTGCAAGATTAGTATGTTATTTTTTATTGATGTACTCATTTAACTTGTAATTTTTTTTTCAAATGTCCAAATTGCATTTAGCTTATTTTTTCCTTGATAATATATTTATATAATTTGTGTAGTTATACCATATTTCATGTCTTTGGTTTTTGGATATAGTTAGTATATTCTATGGAAAAGGGTATGTGGATTCCATAATATTCTAGGTTTATGGAATCCACATACCCTTTTCCCTTCAATTGTAGTTATATTCTCTCTCTCTTTTCATTGATAAAGATATGGAATTGCTCTTGAAACTCAACCCTAATCGGTGAAGTGATAGTAATTGATTGCTATATTCCCTACTTTAGCAGGGACTAATAAGATACATAAACACTAACCCTAAACTTATGTTAGGTGTATATGTCATTATTATATAAAGAAAACATTTGTACACATATGACCTTATTATAAAGATGTTATCTATGTCGTCATGATGTTGATCCTCTACACATGATCACCTTATTATAAAGATGTTGACCTTATTATAAATATGTAGGTCACTGTAAATAAACATATCATAATCGAAAGGAGTAGCCAAAATATAAAAAATTGACAACTTAATGTTTAGTATGGTGTAGCCAAGACAATTACTTGTTAGGAAAAAGATTTGTCACAATGAACGAAAATGACAGGAATCTTGCTCGGTTAAGAGCAGCATTAGAGGCGAGGGGTGATGGAAAATGTTATTTCCCTTGCTATGATTGCAGAGGCTTACAAAATAGAAGACTTTTAATAACAACAGCCCAAAAACATTGTAGGGAAAAGGGGCACGCCGAAGGGGGTTATGAATATCATCCAAGACAAGTTTGCTCCAATGGATGAGGACAACCAGGATGATGGTCATGATGTTGATCCTCTACTCGAGAAGTCACGTCAACCTCTTTATGAAGGCTCAACAATAAATCTTTTATCTGCTATATTGTTGTTGGTGAACATGAAGGTTTTGAATGGTTTATCGAACACATGTCTCGCACAGATACTAAGGTATTTAATTTGTTAATTATTTATGATTGCATGTTCACAAATACTTTAAAGGTTCAATTATTCCTATATTGCTATTGTTTTGTAATTTGTAAATTAGTATATTGGATGATATATTGATGATCAATATTGTTTACATTGACTTATTGTTTAGATTTTTGTAGATTGTTAGGTGATGTTCTATGACCGACGTCAAATATTTTTCCACGCACATATCGAGAAATATCTGTGATCATGAAAGAAATTGGAATGGACTATCAGGCTATTGATGCATTTCCTAATGATCATATCATATATTATGAACAATATGCATTAGAAAATGAATGCCCACAATGTCAAATAAGTAGATATCGAACCGATAAAGCATCAAAGAAGGTGTCTCGCAAATTTCTTCATTATATTCCGATAATTCCACATTTTCAGTTGTTGTTCAGGTGCCAAAGTATAGCACAGTTTATGGATTTCCATGCAAAGAATAGAAGTCGAGACGATGTTCTTCAAATGCCTGCAGATGGTTCTGCATTGAACTACATCAAAGAAAAGTGGCCAATTTTTAAAGAAGAAACTCGTAATGTTAGACTTTCGTTGGCAGCTGATGGTGTCAATCCATTTGGAGAGCTTCGTTCTACGTACTCAGTGTGGCCTATTTTTTTTATAAACAATAACCTTCCTCCTTGGATGTCGATCAAGAGAGAGCACACAATGCTGGCAATGATTGTTCCAGGTATTTAATTATCTTTTATTTGCTTTAAAGCATGACAAAATATTTCATTTCTTTGTTTCATGCATGGTAATTATTTATTTTATATATCACGACATCTAGATAAGTATAATTAATCATGCATTAGGTTGAACCAATCAGGTAGGTACTAGGTTAAAGATATGAATGTATATATTGAGCCTCTCATCGATGAGTTGTTGAATTTATGGGTTGGCATCACTATGTATGACATCTCTAGACCAATAGGGCAAAGACGATTTCAATTCCATGGAATACTATCATGGACAATTCATGATGCTCACGGGTTAACACATTTTTGTGGTATATTAATGTTACTTTATTTTTGTGATTTAATATTATGTATCTTTTTTTTTTAAATCATGCATTATTTTTAATTGTAACTCTAATTTGACACTACATTTATTCATATATCTTGTAGGTCTTCAAACAAAGGGTAAATTTGCATGCCTAGTTTGTGGTCCTAGGATAAAATCTCATCGTTCAAGGAGTTTAGAAAAGGAAGTGTTTGATGAGTATAGGCACTTTCTGCCTAAGAACCATAGTTATCGAACTACAGACAAAGCAAAGTTCAATGGTAAAGAAGAAAATTGAAAAAAACCACGAAGAATGACACCTCACCTATGGAAGTTGGAATATATTAGAAATCGTCAAGGTATGCAAATTATTTATGTATGACCTATTATATAAATCTTTGGTTAATTTCATTAGTATCAATTTCATTTTGTCCCATTAATTAGTGTTAGTTTCAATTTGTTGATGTTTCATGAATGTCGTTAAGGCACGAATGGGCTTCCACGAGGAATGAAAAGTTACCCCATGAAATTCAGTAGATTGCCATACTACGAGCACCTACAAATAGTTCACTTGTTTGATACAATGCATATCGGGAAGAACATAACAGAATTGTTATGGTGAATATTAGATGGACGGACTGACAAAGAGAGAATTGGAAAGATTTGTTGTGACATCCGAGAAGCTAATCACACCTTGCAAAGTGTTATTATTAATTCTAATGGCGATGGTCATGAACAAAACACTAGTCTTCCTTGGTTATTGACAGAGCAACAAAGCAATATTGTAAAAGTGGTCATTCGAAAAATTAGGTTTCCGACGGGGTTTTTGTCGAACATACAAAATATCTTAACTAAAAAAAGTGATTTTGGTGGGGTTAAAACACATGACTGACATACATTCATTAAGGTAATTAGTAGGTTATAATATATTTTCTTATTGGTATGCATTTTTTGGAAACAAATAATAATTATTTGTTTTTTGTTACAATATGTTCTACCTTTGTCTCTCCCAGACGACTTTGACAACAACATAAAACAAATTATTTATGTACTTGGCAAATACATGAGGTATGTATTGTTTTATAAGGAAAATGTACTTCTTATGTGATTTGTATTGGAACTTATATTTGACATATTATCTTTTATCTGAAAATTTATGTATGCCTTGATATTTTTTTATTGCATTGACATTTGTAGGTGGCTATCATCAAAAGAAATCCATAAAGAAGATATAAGGTATTGGAAGAGAGAAATTCCCCGACTAATGTGTCAAATGCAACAGTATCTACCTCCAGCATTTTTCAATGCACAAGAACACTACCTCATACACCAAGTTGAGGAGATTGAATTATGTGGACCAGTACACAAAAGGTTGATGTGGATGGTGGAGAGGCGGTTGAAGTCACTGAAGGATTTTGTTAGACAAAGAGCACATTTGGAGGGTTCTATGGTTGAGGGATATATGGTATGTCAATTCATGGTGTATATTAGTCAATATCTACCTAGATTAGCAGAAAATATGAATGTGCCTCACATTTGGCATCTCGACTCCATCAACAAATTTGAAGGGGAGGTCCTATTGGGGAAAGGTAAAATGAGGACTGTGAAAGGTAATTATTAGATCATGCTGACGTAGATTTAATATATTACACATCTATTACATTATTCATTTATTAACAATAACTAATTAATGATATTAAATTTTTATGCTATCATATAGTTGCTCGAGAGTGGGATGCTTTACATCTATACATTGCAAACAACCTTGATTGAATGGAGCATTGAATAGAATATACTGAAGAATACTTCGGTAGGTTATCTTGGGAAGGGGTGAGTAAGATGATTAAAACAACACATCGTCATCGAGATCAATTCCCTGATCTTACATCAAGGGAAGTTGATTTAGCCTTTGGTTTAAAAGATAAATAGGAAAGTTAAATTTGTTACCCACATTTTCCTAGTTTTTTCCCATTTTTTCAATGTATTTGGTTTGTTTAATTATTGAAATATATATATAGTAAGTCCTATATGAGGATTATTAATTCAAAATTTATTTTTTACTTGTTTTCCATGTTGCAGTTGAAACATCACAAGGCTATGTGGTGTAATGGTCATAAATTTCATATCAAAATGTTGGATGATAAGATGAAAACCTCGGATTGTGGGATAACTGCAGTGTTTAAGGTCACCAACATTTCCTCTAGAAGTGACAGAAATCTAGAAGAAATTGAGAATAGGTACTATGGCCTTTTGGAGGATATAATTGAGTGTGATTTTGATTCCTTTAAAATTGTTTTGTTTGAGGTTAAATGGTACAGGCTACGGATTCATGAATGTGATCTTGAAAGAACTGTTATTGAGCATGATAATGGATTTACCATGGTTAATACAAGGGCATTTGAACCAGGTATAGAGCCTTATGTTCTTCCAAGTCAATGTGAGCAAGTATTTTACTCAGAGGTACCTGGTAAAGTAGGTTGGTCATACATTGTTAGATATGATCCAAGAGGAAGACCA
>JASDQU010218381.1:1836-12800 GCA_032191745.1 Picea mariana | reverse complement strand
TTGGCTAGTCCAGTTATATTTACAAGCTGGGGAAAATATTGTATTACACTGTGACAATGAGCTTTGCATATATCTTATGTTCACTCACTGGCTCAAAGTCTTAATTCAGAGCCGACTACAAGAGTTAGGTTGCGAGGTTGAATTTTCTTAGGTAGGTATTTTAGTCTTTCTTAAAGGAAGTCGATTACGTTATTGGAAATTACATTCGTTTGTGCATATTCATATGGAGAAGAGATCATCCATGAATTGGAATAGTCGCATTAAGGGATGAGAATAGAATTGGCAATATTACCTCCTACCCTACATGGATAAAACAATGCAATGCAATGCAATGTGATTATATTGTCTTGGACTCCTCTCTTGGTATTGTCTTGTGTATTGCAATGTAATGTGATTATATATATGTGTGTGTGTGTGTGTGTGTGTGTGTGTGTGTGTGTGTGTGTGATTATGGTTTTTGACAAGAAGAGATATTGATATTGAAATGGAGGCTGCAGCGGGAGCAGTAAGTGGATTTGACTAATCAATTTCATCTCATATATGCACAGACAACCAATTTGGATGTGGCATCCTAGCCGAAGCAATTATCTCTGCATAGATCTCAATTGCTCTGTAAGTTACATGAAACTCTTGACTCAGAAGAAGATGCATACCATACGCGAAGTCGAATCATTAGGTGGGTATTTTAGTCTTGCTTTAAGGAAGTCCATTACAATATTCAAAATTACATTCGCATTGTGAGTAACTTATTTACCTTTTGTGTTTGTGCATGTCTCGTGGAGGGAAGAGCATGTTTATGTAGGTTTATCTTCTACGTTTGAACTTTGATCTAGTATGTCCTATTTAGTGTTAGTATTGTTTATAGTATTTTGTTCCGAAAATTTGTTTAAGCTATGGAAACTGTTATACTTTTCTCTTGATCCATGTATGTTGTGTTGTTCTCCTTCTGTCCTATATTAAAATTTCATAATAAAATCTAGATGCGAAGTCTGGGGATCAGATCAAGGCTATTTGGTTGTGATAAAGACATTAGAGATTCAGAATGGCATTGTATGTTAGAATCAACTAACCAGTATGCTGAAACTGGTTGAAGTTTCGATGAAGCATTGACAGGAAAAGTCTAAAATTAATCATGATTGTTGGTCAAAAAGTTTCAAGTCCTAGACATTTGGTACAAAAAATTTGTTCTTGTGCAACAGTATTCCATCTACTCCCAACTTATAAATATCCATCTTCTGTGGTGTCTTACCTTGCTGTAGTTTTGCTATCAATTCTCTGTACTGCAGATCTGTATTTGCAGCCTCCATAATTTTCTTTTAACATCAGTCTGATACATGCTGACGACTGTAGCATGAAGCTTATGCACCCTCCTGTTGAGTGCATCAACCACTTTATTTTCTTTCCCTTTGATATGCTTTATATCAAAGTTATATTCGCTTAGAAATTCTAACCATCTGCTTTGCCTAGCTTTTAGATTTGGCTAATCAAATAAATATTTCAAACCATTGTGGTTTGTTCTTAACTCAAACCATTTTCCCATGAAATAGTGTCTCCATTTCCTTAGGGCATGCACTATGGCTTCCAACTCCAAATCATGAGTGGCATAGTTTCTTTCATGCTCTTTCAACTTCCTTGATTCATAACATATCACAAATCCATTTTGATTGAGGACTCCACCCAATCCTTCATTACATGCATCTGTGTATACAATGAAATCTTTATTTGGATCTACAATCCTTAGTATTGGAGCACTTGTCAATAATTGTTTCAAATGTTGGAAACTCCTTTCATAATCCGACGTCCACTGAAACTTCATATCTTTCCTTTGCAAGGAAGTGATTGGGTGTGCTATCTTCGAGAATCCTCCAATGAATCTCCTGTAGTAGCCTACAAGGCCCATGAAATATTTGACCTCTGTCACATTCCTTGGTGCTTACCGATGAAGAGGAAAGCTCAGAGACAGTTTTATGGATGGATCTGATTTTGTCCTTCCCAAACTGTTAGGGGGCAAATCTGTACATTGCCCAACAAATCTGAAATCACCCAATCAGTGGACCTAGAAATCGCCCAACAACTATTCGACCTCTGAGCATATCTCGATGTCTATGAGAAAGGAAGCCAATGTGTGTTCTTTCTCCCAAACATGCATAGAATCAAATCAAATGCACATCATCTATCTGTACTCATTCACAGAAGAACAAAGGAGGCAGAGGAAAAACAGAGAAATAGCAAAAAAAAATTTAAAATATATTTATTTAGTCTGGCTCCTCGCATTTACATTATATAGATGACAAAGGATTTATAATCATATCTGATCATATCTAGAGCCTTAGAAAACCACAGAATCATATAGATGACAACGGATTTATAATCATATCTGATCATATCTAGTTTGGGAATAAGATAGGAAGGTACATTGAGATTGAGATGGAGGTTGCAGTAGTAATAAGAAGATTAGACTGATCAACTTTGTCTAATCTATGCACAGACAACCGATTTGAAGGCGGGCATGTAGGTCCAGTGCTTCTGTAGGTTTATCTTCTATGTTTGAACTTTTTTCTAGTATCTCCTCTTTAGTGTAAGTATTGTTTATAGAAAATTTGTTTAAGCTGAAACTGTTATGCTTTTCTCTTGATCCATGTATGTTGTGTTGTTCTCATTCTGTCCTGTATTAAAACTTCATAATAAAATCTAGATGCGAAGTCTGGGGATCAGATCAAGGCTCGATGAAGTATTTGGAGGACCATTTTCTGTGAAGGAGGTGTTGAATCGTTGATCGGTGAGTGTGCATCAGGTATAAATTTCATTTCAGTTGAATCTATTGCAGAGCTATAATTCTCTTAGGTCCATGCATTTAACTTCATAGCCCATCTAATGCATTGTCAGCAAATGTTTTATGTTTCTATAAATGTGCAGTGCAAATGTGTTGTTGAATACATTTGCAGTGCAGACAACCACAATAAGTCCTCAATGCGATTATCGTATTCCCCTGAAGTAAGTGCGATGCTTATTTATATGTTTGTTCATTTTCAGTACCAACTTGATGAATTAATTCAAAAGAATTTTTGGGCTCGAAATGAAACGAACGCCTCTTTGTTTTTTTGTGTTGTTTCCAACTTCTTGCTAATACAGTGAAAGTTTTATAGTGAAGAGGGAAGCTCAGAGACAATTTTATGGTGAAAAGGGAAGCTCATCAATAGGTGCCTTGCAATACCTTTCCAAGTCCTCTTATGTAGGTTTATCTCTATCACTGAATAAATATTCTTGAGGTTTAACTCTATAACTGAATAAATATATATCAGGTTTCTTTTCAGTCCATGCATTTTATATTTAATATATTGAAAGTACAAAAAATAGGCATTTTACATTGCTTGGCATTTTTTGTCTTTTGAATCTTTATGATTAGCTTAGTGCATTTAGTGGAAGATTGCATTTTACTTCTGAATTGCAGAGTTGAAATTGAAAATTGCACTGTTTTTATATGCATATCATTCATTGAAAAGTTAAAATTAGACATTGCTTTATATTTATATTTATTTTCTTGCAGAGTCATAATATCATGAGTTTCACTTCCATGCCTTTTTTGAGTAATCACGACCAATAAAATTTACACTTTAAACTAAAATTGATTAGTCATGATTTTATTTTTAGGGTGCACATACTAGTTTAGGATTTAGTGCATTGGGATAGAATTTTGTGAGTAAACTTCTCCAAGGCAATTAAATCAACATATGTCTCTGAGACAGTGAGTTGAGAAGTCCATTGTATAATTGGTAAGATCAGGAGGCTCCGCTCACACCGGATTTAATCACGAGGTCACGCGAAGTTAGTTGAAGGGATAACCCCCGGATACTCACCTAGCGTCAGAGATATTTATGTGGATTTATTCATATTTGAGGATCTTGATAGTACCCATACCTTTGTGAGAGGCGGTGCTTTCAAGGTTTCGGGCTTTGCTACCCTGCCCATACGGTAATCCAGACTTACGACTGCTTGCATGTGCATCGGTTATACAGTGGTTTATTAGTTGCTTGACTTAGGCATCTCATAGGTTACTTGTAGGGGTTATTCTTCTTGTACCCTGGGTCAGATAGGGGTCGGACAACACACTTCCTTTATGGAAGATTACCTCTCCGGGGGGATCTGCCCGACTGGTTGTTAAGCCCACGAGGGACCCTATAACTGATTCTGTTACCTCCAAACTTTATCAAGGAGTCTCAGGTCCCTCTTGGACGAGACATACCTTCTTTAGCAAGGGAAGCCACTTAGCCACTTTAGCCCGTTTGCATGCATATTGGCCGTTTGAATTTTGGTTTCTCTTTAACTACTAGTTGGCCTTAGGATATTTTTATTTTGTAGAGTCATAAGTCGTCGTGGAGTCGGACCAGCATCTCCGTTGGTTGTTACAATTACCACTAGATTTCGAGTTCTTGCCTTCTAAAAGGCATAGAGTTATTAAGCGTGGTACACACACATCCACCTTTCAGACTTGTGGTTCCACAAGGATGAGCACTGAATCTAGTCTCTAGAACACGGGGAGTTCTTCAACTCCCATACCCACTATAGTTAATGGCACCCCTTTGACTCCTGTAACCACCACAATTGTAGTGTTGGAGGCATATACTGGTACTATGGCCCGACCTGTAGTTAATGCTTCGTCTCTTGCCTCGAACCCTTTTGGGGGTCTTGGTCATTCGTCGAGTTACAATGTTCAGTCCATCCCTATGGATTCTACTCCATTTTCCTATGGTATGCCTAACTTCACTTCGTAGTTTTCGAATTCCATCATAGATGTTGGCCATAATGCTAGCATTGGACTTGGGGGAACTACACCTCCTTACACTCCATTTCCATTTGGTGGTTCTCATATCCCTCAAACGAACCCTAATATAGGAAGTATCC
Source organism: Picea mariana (assembly GCA_032191745.1). Classification (NCBI taxonomy): domain Eukaryota; kingdom Viridiplantae; phylum Streptophyta; class Pinopsida; order Pinales; family Pinaceae; genus Picea; species Picea mariana. Next base: position 7,898 of record JASDQU010218381.1, on the reverse strand, counting down.
CTGCTCTTATCCCCAGTTCTAATCCTTTTACATCCAGGTGGAACAACCAACCTGGCAGACAAGTTCCATCCTATATTCCTACCTCGTCGATGCCGATTCTGACCAATACTTTTTGCATGACTAATCCACTTCAATCCTCTGGGTTCTCGCTCAGAGGAGGCCAGTCTTACCCTTTGGGCAACCCACAACCCGGATCTAATCCGGTTGGGGGAAATTTTCATAACCCCCAACTCAGATCTTACTTGGTTGGGGGCAATTTTTATAATCCTCAACAGAATATTCCTGTTGGAATGATGTCCAACCCACTTTATACGAATCAACCCAGAGGAGGGCCTTATAATTCTGGACAGGGCTATGTTTTTTACCTGAATCCTAGATGGACTACAGTTCCACACACACAATCTTTTGCGGGAGGCTGGGGCCATATGTCGCAACCCTGTCTCCCTTTTCTGGCCACGCTGAATTTTCCATATTTGGCTAAGTTAATGAATGACCCGGTGAGTCATGATCCCACATGCTCCCCCATCCCCACCAAGCTTCCTTCGGACATCCCAAAGTTTGAAGGCAAGAATGGAGAGGACCATGGTGATCACGTCACTACCTTTCACCTTTGGTGCTCATTGAATTCTCTTAAGGATGATTCTTTTAGATTACGATTGTTTCAACGCACTCTCATTGGAGTTGCAACACAGTGGTAGAGGGACATATGGGTCATTTATTAAGTTGGTGATAGTCTTTCTTAACCACTTTCAGTTACCCATCCATTATGATGTTGACCTCAAACTTTTGTCGACTTTATGCCAGGACATCGCCACTCATATCTCGGATCATATCTAGGAGTGGCGTAGATGAAAGAGGTTGATTAAGACCCCTATACCCCTAGCCTTTCTTTTAGAATGGTTCGTTAAGTCTTTGTACCCTCCTATCTTGAAGGAAGTTGCTACTTCTGGGGTCACCACCGAAGAAGAAGCTATCTTTAGAGCCCAATGGTTAGACTTGATATATGCTCAGTCTAGGATGTTATATCACCTTCTTCCAGAAGCATCGCGGTAAAGTTACGGCCCTAGGCAAAAGCCCATACCTCATGCCGATGACATTGTAGGATCTACCAATGTAAAATCCGCAGACTCGACGATGAGCCACTTGAAGAATTTGTCTCTAAACCAGTCTGCTGGAGGACCAGCTTCGTTTGTGTCTTCCAACCCCACTACCCCACTCAGTCGATAGATGTACATTCCGTGGAATCGTCGAAAAACCCAAATGGTGACCAACAACCAAGTGGGAATAAAAGGAAAGGTCGAAATAATCGTAAGGGTAGGAAAAATGGTAATAAACCCAAGGACAAGGATAATAATGGGAAACCGAATGAGAATGCTGGAGAGGGCAAGAAAGAGAAATGCAAGGTGAAGTTTCCTTGTAAAATTTGTATCGATGACCACCTTACGCATTTATGCCCCAAACTCGCGGAGGTTGTGAGGCTTTTGAATCTACCACCCGCTGTGCTGATGAATCCATTCCCACATAACCAACACTTAGCCTCGAGCTCTTCAAACGCTTGAAATGCGGTCGATGGGAGTTAAAACCCACCGTCGCATTATGGCGACCACGTATCTATCAATATGGTCGATGCAAAAATCGATGTAGCCACTCGATCTCGAGATTATATCTCTTCGCAAGATAACTCTGGTCTAGAAGCTCCCCCTCCTCCTCCGGAGACGAACTTACAGATTGAGAAACCAGAGCCACCATATCGTATTTCGAAAGGAGTACTTAAGCACTCTGCCCACAATCCTAACGCTAGAGCCGCCCAAAACTACTCTATTGTTGAAGATATGGGCCAAAATGTCGAATTTGGAGGTACTCCAGATGTTTCCTTCATAGAGGAATGCCTTACTCTCTGCCTTAGGATCTCTAGAACCCAATGGCTCAAAAGTTATCAAGTTTAATGTCATGGATGTGAAGCCTTGCTTACCTTACCATGTGGTCTTCCAAATCCATGTGGAGTATTCCAAGTATACTATCAAACATGTGATTGTTGATGAAGGTGATGCCACCTACGTGATGTCCCTGGTCTGTTGGAAATCTCTCAGTTCTCCAACCCTTGCCTTTCCGGTCTAGTTAGGTGGGAAGACGATAGAGGTGGATGTAGAGGTAGTTGATGTGCCTCTTGATTATAACAAGTTACTATGACACAAGTGGACCTATGCTATGGTCATTGTCGTATTGTCTATCTTCCGTACGCTTTGTTTTCCTCATCAAGGGAAGATTGTGACAGTCGACCAGTTTTCCTTTGCATACTCTAGTCCGAATGCATCTGTCAGACCGTCGATCCCTGTGATCGATTCTCAACCGACAACTGAGAATATCAGTGTTGGAATGTATTCTTCCCTTATGGTTACTTTCGACTTCTCGACACCGAATCACCACGTTTACGCCATGTCTAGTAGGCATGTTTTGACAGGGAGGTCCATTCCTTTCCGCACTTCTTATTTTAGTGATCCATGGACCCATACCTTCCTTGACTTCATCATGTGAAGGTTAGTCGCATGCTAGCATGGCCATGCCACTATCGACAGCAAAGATTGCATATCGAGTTGTTCTTGACTCTTTTGTCGATCCTCATTCTGTCACCTCACCGACGGACGAGGAGGATCTTGTTATTAGGCTTGTATGGGCCACGTCGTTGCCTTGTTAGCATGATTTCTTATATGAGACTTGGCCTTTATATGAAGCCATCCTCGAAGCCATGAATGGTTCAAATAGAATCAAGCATCATCGATCTTATTTTCTCCCAAGTCTTGAAAGAATCAAGCAATATGATTTTCGATCTACTTTGAGTGAGATAGTCGGTCATGTCGTGATTCCACTTGATACACATGAAATTTATGCCGAAGGAAACATGGAGAGTATTTATCCTACCGTCTCGATAGATATCTCTCGTACCCCTGGCAAAGTTGAAAACATAAATATAGGTGCGGATTGTTCGCCAGAAGAAATTCTAATCTACACCAAAATCTTCAAAGAATTTTGAGATGTACTTGCTTGGTCATATGAAGAGATGCCAGGGTTCGACCCTCGTATTGTCGAGCATGAGATTAGAACTTAGAACTTATCTATATGCTAAACCTGTTCGACAACATCTTAGAGCTGTGAATCCTAGGAAGGCCCCTGCTATTAAATCATAAGTGGAGAAGTTGCTTAATGTTGCCTTCATCTACCCAGTTCCTTTGACTGAATGGGTATCCAACCCTGTTTCCTTGAATAAAAAGCAAGGAACCATCAGTGTATGCATGGAATTTCACGACCTTAACAAGGCTTGTCCTAAAGATAACTTCCCCACACCTTTCATTAATCAGATTCTCGATGAATGTGCGGGAAGCAAGATATTCTCTTTTATGGATGAATTTTTAGGGTATAACCAAATCCAAATCAAACCTAAGGACCAACAGAAGATGACATTTATATGTCCTTGGGGTACTTTTGCATACCAGAAAATGATTTTTGGCCTTAAAAACACCGGAGAAACCTTCCAACGTGCCATGAATTTCAATTTTCACAATCTTAAGCACAATACGAAGCCTACCTTGATGATCTCGCTGCTCACTCCCGCAAGAGAGTGGATCATATTATGCACCTTCGACTTGTTTTTGAAAGATGTCATTACTATAGAATCCGGTTGAACCCTCACAAATGCATCTTTCGCATTAAGTCTGGTCGTCTTTTAGGATTTTTAGTCTCCGAGACCGGGATCATGGTATATCCTCTTAAGGTTGAGGCAATACTTCAATTGCCTCCCCTGTAGACAACTTCAGGGTTTACAGGGGAAATCTAACTTTCTATGTCAATTTATAGTGAATTACGCCAATATCACTAAGGGTTTCATGCACTTTTTAAAGAAAGACACCCCTTTTATCTGGGATGAGTGAGCCCATGAGTCTTTTGATGCTTTGAATAAAGCCTTGGTATTGATCCCTCTACTGAAATATTCTAATTACAATAGAGATTACTTGCTTTATATTGTCGCGTCTGAAGAAATGATTGGTATGATTCTAGTTCAAGAGGATGATGAGCTTCATGAGCACGTCATCTACTATCTTAGTCAAAACTTAGTCAGTATTGAGCTTAATTACTCTCACGTTGAAAATATAGCTTTGGCTACTGTTCACGCAGTCCAATGTTTACGTCACTATATATTACTTTGCAAGACTACCGTGGTTGTTGATGTCAATCCATTTCAATATGTCCTTACCAGACATATAATAGGAGGGAAATATAATAAATGGATTCTCATTTTACAAGAGTTTGATCTCGACTTCTCTTCGGCAAAGTCTAAGAAATCATTGGTCTTCGCAGAGTTAATATATGATTTTCCATGATTAGATGAGGATGTTATCCATGTTGATTCGTTTGCAGACGAACACATTTTTTTTGTCTCATCGTCTGACCCCTGGTATGGAGACATTGTTCTCTATCTTCAGACTTTGAAGTTCGCACAAGCTAAGAAGTATACCATTGTCTAAACCAAGCTAAGAAGTATACCATCGTCGGTGACACTTTTTTTTATCACTGAGGGATAGATAATATCTTACGTCATTGTTTAACTCACGAAGAGGTCAAGTCAGTCCTAAACAATTTCCACAAAGAGGCTTATGGTGGTCACTTATCTAGGCTTGCGACAACCCAAAAAATCCTCCGAGCTGGTTATTTCTGGCCTACTATCTTTAAATATTGTATTGAAGCGATTAAGAAGTGTCACCCCTACTAGTTTTTCACTCAAAAAATGCGCTCACACCCAACCCTCTTCACCCAGTTATTACCGTTGGTCCCTTCACCAAGTGGGGGGTAGACTTCGTAGATTGCAACCCAACTTCGGCTGGGGGGAATCAACATATTATCGTGGCCACAACCCCTTTATATACAGACGTGCCTTTTGTATTTATCTTCATTGCAATATCTTATATTTAGATTGGAGAATGTGTAGTGATCATTTGTATATGTTGATACACCAATAATACAACTACCTCATTTATTGCTTCATCTATCTGTTTGGTCTATGTCCTCCATTTTGGATCTTGTAGTTAGGATGTTTTATCTGGATATTGTGGAGTTGAATCTAAATATGCTTCTGCTATTTATGCTTAATCTAGAATGGTAACCATAATCCAAGCAAAAAAGGGACTTTGCTTGACTACAACAGCTCAAAGAGAATGTGTTAAACACAAGCTTGGATTGTAGGGTGGAGGATAAAAACAGTTTTGAGTAGATCTCAAGGGGAAGGGTGTCTTCACTCCTTGAGACTTTTAAATCTAGTTTGCAGTGGTCTTGGATTAACAGATTGGTTATCAAAAATGGGATTTATCATTTATGCCATTAGCGTCTTGATTTATTTTCCAAGGAAAAAAATCAGTATTTTTATTAGTATAACAAAAATACATTGTCAGATGCCCATGGCATTCATAAGTGTTTTTAAGCCCTTTACATGACATTCCTACATCTGATCCATCATCACCAAAAAAACTGTAAGTTGTTCCCGTTCAGTTACATCAGTAGCCTCTTTGAAAAGAAACAAAGTGACATTCAGAAAAGTACATGAATCTTTCGTCCAAAGATTAGTGAAAGTCTATTATTATACAAAAGATGAGATAGAAATTGTAATGACTATAGTTAGATCCACCATTAGCGGCCTGATTATGGAAATGGGATCCATCATTTAGTCATTCCTTAGCATCGAACAACCTTCTGCTACGCCGCCTCTAGTGAGAGCTTGATCAAGTAATCTAGCCCATGTCTCCCGCATAATGCCACTATCAACATCTCTAGCATAATTTGAGAAGTGGAGAATTTCCAAACAAATCTGAGATCATGCACAATCTCAATCAGAGAAAAAAAATTTAGAAAACCTTTTCCAGCAATAAATTTATGCATATATCCCTTCAGAACAGAGTGCCATAGCAATTTGATCCCTTGTGGTTAATTCTAGAGAAGTTTTTAGGTATTTACACCTAGACAGGAGATAAATGAGCAATGTACAAATAATGCAAGTGCATCCATTTGAAAGACTT
>JASDQU010218380.1:0-16365 GCA_032191745.1 Picea mariana | reverse complement strand
TTGGAAGAGGTGGGTGGCCACCGATATCCATCTGGATCATACTGCCTCTCCTTAAAAAAAAATATCTCAACACAGGCACACTACTGATACTTCAGTAGCCAATGTATGTACACGGGCTGCCCAAAGGCAGGGCACGTATGCACGCGTGCAGGCCCACTACAGGCCACGTACACCTCTGTAACTCCTAAAAAATAAATGAAAACCAATAGTCCAACACAGGAAGGGAGTACTGGTATGGAATATCAACATCCCTTAAAGACACAAAAGCTTACAGAAACTCAGAAAACAATAAATAAACTGATTCAAAGCACCCACAAATAAATATCCCCAAAGACCCTAGAGGCCTCCTCAGTACGGTCGCCAATTCTGCTATAGCAGGAAAACCCCTTTTCGGACTACACCAGGGTTCTAAAGTGTAGGCAGAGATAACCTTCTAAATTCTTCTACTTTTAATCAATATCCTGACATTACCCCACAATCATACATAAAAGAGAAGAAAGAGGGATCCGGTAGGCCTACCTTAAACTCCGCGTCCGGTGTCGATCCCTTTGCGCTTGGTTGTTTCCCGACTGCAAATCTCCTCCCAAAGATCACCTGCATTCATCAAAAGACAAACAAGAAACTACAAGCATGCATTATATATATGGATTAGTGGGTTAGACATCATAAACAAGAAATGTAAACAAATAATAAATATTTAAGACATCATTTGGCGGGACGGAACAATTACTTCTTTATATTAATCTCACAAAATGTCACTTACAACATGAGACCAGAAATGATCCTCGAACTTGGTCTTGGGATCCTCTTTACCATGCACCAACTGCTTCCACGTCTTCTTCTCCTCTTTAGTTCACTCTAGGGAAATGGCAAGGGCTTGCAATTGGGGCAAAGGGGGAATGATAAAATGGGCAAAGTTTCTTTGCTCTCATGCTTCCCCCTGAAATGGGACCCCAACCCCTTAGTTTATAGGAAAAAAGATATAGTAACGGTTGGGGTGACTGGATATGGGTGGTCAAATGGTTAAGTAATGGCCCGGAAACCCGTATCCCTTTCCAAATTTCATTTTTTGCGATATTCTGTGAGTGTACGCAGGCTGTAGTGGCTCAACAAGCATGTGTACATGGGCAATAATGGTGTAGAGCACATACACCTTCAAAACAATGGTTTTTAGAAGATTTTTTCAGTGATGGCTTGGCAAAGATATCAAATTATATGGCTTGATGCCAGGTATGCATGTCTGGTGCAATTTAGGGTTATAACAGTGGTTGGTGCATTGGTAAGACTAAAGGGAACCACCACAAATTCATAGTGACCATACCTTGTCCTAAAGTCTGTTATGTGGATGTCTTCTTCCTTGATCCAAACTTGATGGTATTGATATCTCAAATCAATACTGGAGATGATTGTAGCACCCCTTAACTGGTCAAATATGTAATCAATTCTTGGTAAGGGATACTTATTCTTAATTTTCATTTTGTTAAGTTGTCTATAGTCTATACACAACCTAAGTGTTCCATCCTTCTTCTTCACAAACAAGGTTGGTGCTCCCCAAGGAGACACACTGGGCCGAATATAACCCTTGTCAAAAATTTTCTTCAATTGTAATTTGAGCTCATATATCTCTCCATTACTCATCCTATAAGGTGCATTAGACATTGGTACTACTCTAGGTACAAGTTCTATTGAGAAATCAATGTCTCTCCTAGGAGGTAGACCTGGTACCTCTTCAGGAAACACATCTCCATATTATCTCAATATAGGGTGGTATTATATGCTTGGTTTATTGTCCTCAACATAGTTTAGTATTTGTATTGCATACAAAGGACACACATTTCTGCAATATTTCTTCATTTGAAGGGTTGATATTTGTCTCACTGAGACAAGATTTTGAATTCCCTATAGGGCTCTTTTCTCCCCTTTATCATCCTCACACTCTAGTTTTTTGTTATAAAAGTCCAACTTGGATTTATGAGAAGCCAACCGATCCATGCAAATCAACATGTCATAAGATCCTAGAGGAAGGATGTTTAAGGTTTCTTGGGCAGACAACCCATTCATAATGACTTGGCATGTTGTTATGACCTTTGTTACTTTTCTTTTTTTTCTAGTGGCTAGCTGTGCCAGCCATAGTTAGGAATGTTTTTCTTGTTTTAATTTACACTTCTCAATAGTTTGATGGGAAATATAACTCAAATTAGAACCAAGTTCAATCAGAATAGAAACAAGATGGTTTTAAATCGTACCTTCCATTTCCACTACTAAGGCTTGGTGGTATGCTTGCATTTTGTCCAAAGTTGTATGAGTTCTTGGTATACTCCTGGATGCATCTTCAACCAAGGTAGCCTCTTGGAAATTATATAATCTCCTAATGTATGGCTACCTATGCGGGAAGTCCCTCAATAAAGTTTCTTCCCTATATCCCCAACATTATAATGGTTCTTTATTTGTACTCTCAATCCTTCCAGGGTATGATCCAACGTTTTTATTTCCACTATGAGATGGAAAATTCTGTTGATTCACACTTTTAGTGAGAAGGCTCATCCTATAACTCTTCCCATAGTTATTGAACCTTGAGGTCTTATCCCCCTTCTTCTTAAATACCATTTCACCTTTCTTCTTCCAGTCCTTGGGGCATTCTGCCTTGTGGTTGAATTGTTCATAGTATTACATTACCTTCCAAATGGAATCTTCCAAGGTCTTAGGTTCATCAAAATCAATCTTTTTCCATAAGGATTGAGGCATCACACTAATGAATCACTACATTTTCACCTTTTCATCCTTTATATAGGGTATATACCTCAATAATTCCATAAATATATTGATATAATCATCTATGGTGATTTGTTCTAGTTGGAGTTCATATAAATCCTTAGTATTTTCATCATAGTACCTTTCAGACATGTACTTCTTCTTGAAATATTTCCCAGATTCCCTTTAAATTTCTAAGGTCCTCCCACCAAATAGAGGCCTTTCCATTCAGGTTAAATATGCCTATTTGGGCCTTCAAGTTTTCAGAGTAATCATAAACTTTGAAATACTTCTTTAGGCCAAGTAGCCAAGCCTCTGCTTCTTCCCCATTTTTTATTTCCCCGTCAAAATTGGGTGGCTTGGATTTCTTAAATTCTTCAAGGTCACCACCCTTGAATTTCTTCCTCCTCTTTCTTTTCCTCTGAGAATGTGAATTGGTCTCACTACTAGAAAATGCCTTGGATCTTTCTGACCCTTCACTAGAGAAATATTTAGATGAATATTTGGTTTTGGAATGCCTCTTGGCTCCATGTCGGGTCTTCTTGGGGGTGTCTCTTCATGCATTGCTTCTCTCAGGACCATGCCTTTATATTTAGGAAGACTCTAGGTTTTCTCAGGCTGGTGTTTTTCCACATTATTGGTTGTTGGCCCATGGTGCAATTGTCTTTGTATGTCTGACAAACTTTGCAACAAGACTACATTTATTTCAGTTTTATTTTCTTATTATTTCATCAACTTATCATTATCGTCCCTAAAGATTTGCATCTTTTCCATGAGACTCCTCACAGTCTCAACTATATTTAAAGAGGTTTCTACCACTCTCCTTTCATCATATTCTTCTTCTTTATTATGGGATCTCTCTCCCCACTCATGGTGTGTCACCATCCTTCCACTTATAGTTTTTTCTTGGAAACCACTAGCTGGTCAAGTACTGATGATCAACAATTTATGTTAGTTGGTTATCCACTGACTTATAAATAGTACATGTGATTTAAAAAAAAATTAGCCTCACTATTAAGCACGTAACAACAACACACAGTTCGTATTTAACCATGCAACAACGATATAAAGTCTCATCCCTCTTTTCAATAACAAGATTTAATTGAGTTCTTATGGATAACGAAGTAGGGACATCATTCGTCTTGCGATTTTTGGATGTTATTTATTTATATAATGCATAATTTGTCGAATTCCATAATCTAGGTAAAATTGCGACTCAGGAACCGTCAGATCTGAAGGTTGATTCAAGATCCATCGTTGGATCGTGGTCTCTGGGGTCAAAACCTCGGTGGTTAAATTATAATCATGATCATTGATCACGATTGGATCAACAATTCTCATCATTATATACTATGGAAACATAGCTGTGGATCGTATGTAAGGATCGACGTTTCAGATTAAAAATTCCCACTCAAGTTACAAATGAGTTAATAGAATACTACTCCATGTTGGTGGTTTTGAAATATCCACTAAGGAACACATGGTGTTCAAGAAAGCCACAATGATGATTTTGAGGGTGGTTTTATTTCCACCTCCGTACCTCCCATTATCCTACGGGAAAATACCTCTTGGAGAACATGGTAAATCACACAAATACTTAAGCGCTTGGTTATATGGTTGGGCATTAATAGGCCCTTATGAATAGGGTAGGTTATCCTACCCTCCCCCTTATCAATTTCTAATATAATTTATTTGACTCTTTCACGAGCCCAAGTAGGTCAAGTGTAGTTTCCCACTCTGATACCACTTTGTAACAGAGTCAACCCCCTTAGTTAGATTCTAAGGGAATAGGGTATTAAAATTTCATTCTCTTAACCATCTAAAAATTTCCTTTCAGTGCTCCATCATCTTCTTCTCGTCAAGAGATTTCCGACGACTATGATTTTTCTTAAAACATAACTTTGGATTGAAATTTATGCCTTCTCAAAGTCCTCATCCTTTATTTTCTAATGGCCACCTCACCACCATGTGTAATCCACATGGCACCTTATTATTGGATTACTGAGAGTGGGGGTGAATCAGTAATAGAAAAATAATCCTTTTTAACCACAAAATGCAAGTGTTATATCAATGTAGCATTATCATCCAATAGTTTCTAAGTAAATAAACAATGAACAAATGAGAAATCATACACATACATAGTACACCAATGTTTTTATGTGGAAACCCAAAGCGGGAGAAAACCACATAATCCTTTTTCTTATATGTCTTTAAGAATTACATTCATTGGAAGCACCAACTTCCTTTGTTTTCTAGTTGCAACTGGAAGGAGGCTCCAACCCCCCAGTTTCTTAGGCTACAACCTGAAGGAATCTCCAACTCCCCAATTCTCTGGATACAACTAGAAGGAGGCTACAACACCCTAGTTTCTCAGGCTACAACCTGAGGGAAGATTTAACTCCCCAATTCTCTGACTACAACCAAAAGGAGGCTACAACCCCCTAGTTTCTCAGGCTACAAACTGAGGGAATATCCAACTCCCCAATTCTCTGTCTATAACCATAAGGAGACTACAACCCCCTATGTTCTCTGGCTACAACCGAAAGGTGGCTGTAACCACTTGTCCTTGGCTCGTCCAACCGCCATGACGTAGAATTAGAATGATGGAACCACTGTCACACTATCACTGTGATATATATTGATGTAAACAGGTACCAATCAACTTGTAATCAACCTATAACAACCTGTACCAATAACCTGTACAAACATGTACCATACATCAACCTATACCATAAAAAAATGCATCAACCATGCACCAAACCTGTACAAATAACCTATCCAAACAACCTGTAATCAATCTGTACCATAAACAAGTGCATCAACCATGCACCAACCTGTACCTCAACATGTACCATCAATGAGTGCATCAACTATGCACCAAATATGCACCAATCATGCATCAAATACACATAAACTATGACTCATCAATATGTACCAACATCATCAACTATACACCTCATGTATGTGCCAACTCATCAACTACTTGTCTCAACCATGTACCCAACATGTACCTCAAGCAAAATCCCTCATCAATTTCATCATCCAAATCTGATTTGTAACTCTGTAATAGACCTGGTGTATATGATCACATACCTGCAAACCTTCCTTAACTTTAACAACAAGAAACTATCATTTTCATCAAACTTTACTTTAGTCTTACATAAGTAATTTTGGATTAGTCAACAAACCTAACTTGAAATAATCATAACTATGTACCTGTAATGAATAAATATCTAAAAATAATACACAATGTTCTTTAGTTTCTTTTATGCAATTCCTCCAGGTTTCACTACTTGGAACCTCTCAGAAAAGGAGTTATATAAAAAATGGCATACTTTGTTGAATCCTGACTTATTCTAGAGAGAGAACTTGTAGAGCGTGCCCCACACGGGATATTGTTGTATGGATCTTAAAATGGTACACAAAATACTAAAGATTGTACTCTAACCAATACATTTGGTCTTACTGAATTTGTATTTGTTATGAATAAGTTATGACATTTTTATCCGAAACACGTGTTTTGGACTAGTTTTAGGACTAGACACAAACCCTATTTTCCACGAAGTGTAACTCCAACAATACAACGACCCACAAGCTGAAATTTTTATCACAGATATTTGGATATGTTTCCTCAACGACCTCCCAATTTTATGGTCTGAATCATTCTAGAAATTTTTTTATTGTGAAAATGGTGAGATGACTTGTAAATAACATACCTTAAAAAGAAACATCAAAATAATTTATCCTCCCTTGAATTTCAGCCTTCTTTACTTCACCTTCCCTCTGAAATTCAGCTTAGATATCCTTTGGTTACCTCAGTCACTTGTAGATATTCAATATCCTCAAGTGTGATTAAAATTAGAGAGCCTTGCCTCTTATTTATACTTTCATGTAATTTCCTCAAGGGGTTACCTTTTAACCATCTTAACCCACTTTCCTTATTTTAGGGTTAACCCACTTCTAACCACTTGTCCACTTAGTAATTTCTCCATTAACTTTATTATTTAAATATTTTTTTTTTTATCCACTTTGACTTATAGTATACTCATCACTTCACTTTATTATTTAAATAATTTCTTCTTTGTAACCACTTTGACTACTTTGACCTTTTGGGGCTTCTAGATGACTCATGAGGGTTCTCCAACTTCACATGACCATAACTCTCTAACTTTGAGGAGTTATGTGATGTTCTACATACCACCAAAAATGGAATGACATGTACTATCCATCCAGAATAGTCTTACATTCAAATATATTAAAACTCATACAATTATACATCAAATAAACTTGGGTCCATTACCCAAACCTTTGTGCTACCAAAATTCACTACTAGACTTTCTTCAAGGGTTGACATCAATGAAAACCAAACCAAATAATCAACACCTATCATATGTCTCCTCCTACATGGTATTTTCATGGATCTAGGGTATGCACACCATGCTTCGTGGTGCAAACATGGCACATGCCATGTTCCGCCTCAACCAATGTTTATCATATTTTTATTGTCTCCTTTTGTTACTACCAGGATACTCCTATCAGAATGTTTTCACTATAGGTTACCCTAAACCCTCCGATGACAGATCAAACGACTCTAGGGAATTGGCGATATAAAACAAGGATTTCATCGGAGTTCTTTGGTTATGCCTCATACTCTTGATATTAGCCACATAAGTTCACCTACATGTGCTAAATAGCCATGCAACATGACACTTTTTATACTTGACACATGGATCCACCCACCTTGTGACACATGACACCATCCACATCATCTAATTCAGTCTTCAACTAAATATTGATGGTCCATATTTTCTGTGGAATCCCTCAAACCTTGGAATATCAACAGTCTAGGTTGAATCTCAGAGCTTCCTCCTCAAAGCGTCTCCAGGAAACTCCACTTCGAATAATGCTTTGTGATGGATGGCCCATATCTCCTCTCAAAGATCCTCTTTCCATGACAGATAAACGATTAGATATTATTCTCGGAGCCCCACTTGCAGAGTGTTTTTCTGTGATGGATGGTGAAGATCATTGTGATGGATGGTGAATATCTCCCCTTGGAGCTCCTCCATCCTCGATAGATCAACGGTGAAATATTTTTCTTAGAACCCCAATTTCAGAGTGTTTCTTTGTGATCTATTTTGAAAATCTCATTACGACGGACAATCAAGATCTCTCCTCACAACTCCTCTGTCTTGTCAAATCAATGGTCAGATTTTTATCTTAGAGTCCCTTGATCTCGACAAATTCAATGATCTAGATCAAACCTCAGAGTGCTCGCCTTGAGGTAAAACCTTTCCTAGTATCCGTTCAATTCCAAACGACCCCATCTGAAGGACGATCGATATTTCTCTATGTTGTGGATCAAATGGTTTATATTTGATGACACATGTCCCAAGGTACAATATTATAGGGACTCTCTTTTGGTCCTCTCTTCAATCAGATAATGACACTATTGACGATTAAAATCGCAACAAGGAATTTAGTCTGCAAAGTATTGCTAAAGCCTATTATTTAAACTATGCTAATGATATATAATACTAGTAGGTGGGACACCCTTGTAGACTGGAGGCTTAGAGATAATCATATCATACATTTTTTGTTGTTGTTTTGATGCTGCTTATAGGGTATTATATGGTTGATGATGCAGTATTGGTTTCATTTTTACATAGTGACAGGTCGATGATGCATTTTATGGGATGTTCTATTATTCGAAGCTTTAATTTCATATTATGATTGACATATATTTACAGTTTCTATGTTTATTCATGTTACCATGATTATTACCTGGCTACACATGCACAAGAAATATGTTAAGTAACGATATAAACAAAAGAAAAAGGATGAAACTATAAAAAAATTCTAGAAGAAAAGATCTATGTTATGCTATGCTAGGAGTTATGTGCAATTTAAACGAAAACAAGTTAGTGTTAATCCTAACTATTAATGGTTGGTTAGTGGCTATGCGATTTTCATTTGAGTTATATTGGGCACATTTGATATGGAAATGCATATGGTATGGTATGGAAATTTGGCAATGGTTAATGTGAATATTTTGGGTGGCGCATTTGGAAATCAATGTGGTCGCAGATTTCAATGGTTAGGAAATTAATTCCATGGTTAAACGATATGGCGAGTGTTGGCTGTCGTATACTTCATAATTGAATGAAGAGGAGATGGAATCAATGTGTAGTAAATGCACATCACTCCATCCTCCCCCCATCAGGTCATCACCCTAGTATGGTTATTGTTTCATTTCAATCTGTTGGTGGTTAAGCTTCGAAATTTAAGCCTGGGAAGAAAACGCTTGGTTAGCTCGCCCCTTTTAAGCTATCGGTTACAGGTATGGTTCTTTTCCACCCATCCATGAATTACACTCTGTGTATGAACAAACGATGGCTCAATAATGCTTTGGTTTGTGTTTTCTTGAGATTTTCAACTGTGTAAATGCATGGTTTTTCTCTCTAGAATGACTGTGTGATTGTTCGATTTGCAAGTAAAAGAATTAGTTTGGTTGAGTTGTGCATTCGCTGGTTGTTCTGTTGGTGAAAATCATGATGGATCTCTTTGGTTTTTGAGTGGATATGGATATTATCGTTCTACATTATTTATGGAGGGTTTTTCTCTATTTATCCTTGTTGGTTACTTCCTCACAGTTATGAGGGAAACCCTGTCCAATTGTATTCAGACTACCATTTGGTTGCTGTGTATTTTCCAAACTGCCATTTGGTCGGGGTTTATTTTTTAGAGTCATTGTCGTTGGTTTATTCACATGGTCGTGGGATTATTTTCATGGTCTTGGCATCAACGCATCTCATAAGTTGGTCTTAGGGTGGCCATTATGCCAAGATATATGCTTTATGGTTGTTGGATGATATACGTTATGCCTCGGGTTCTGCATTCCCTCTGGCATTGTTATCCATTGATTAGTCTCTTGAGAAATGGAAAGTGGTTATACCTCTGTGTGCTCTGGGTACTTGTCACTATCCAGTGGACATTCACTTCTCCTTTGCATCATTTTCCTACCCTACCCATCGTTGCACAAACTGGGAGTTATAAGGAACCCTGTGGTTCTACCGTGCCTATATCGAAGGGTCTCTTCCTATTGGTCGATATGTTTTGAGGACCTCCAGTCTCTTTGTGCTATTTATGACTGAGTGAACTCTTGATTTATTCTTTGTATTCATTGTTACAGAGCCTGATTTTAATAATCCCCAACTGTTCTCACTCTTTTCAGGCATCTTGTTGATTGTCATAGATTGGTTGAGTGGTTATGACGGTTGCATTGAGTACCTATCTCGTCTTTGATTGATTAAATTAGTTGAAAATTTGTGATCGGGGGTGAGTAATAATATGCAGTCAAAGGGTTGCCTCTTTTTCATTATGCTTTGGATCGATGTGTTCCTACAACATGGTGTTAATTACAAGTTGGTGACTAATGTTTGTTTCACTAGTCCCGATTGGGATCATAGCGAGTTATGAAATTGATGACTGTGTTATTTAGTTATGTTCACTGTGTATCTATTATGGAAGTATCATGCATATTGTAAATAATTGCATCAACAATGATGGAGCTCGGGTTTATATTTACTATGGTTTCATTGCAAAATTTTATTGGTTGATATGATGAGGAGTGCATGAAATCAGGCATGTTTTAGAGGTTTGTTCAATATGGAATGGGACCTGTGCATATGTTTGGTTTTACCGATTGTGAATTGTTGGACAATGCATGATATTTTTATAGTAAGGGTAGAGGTGGAGCAATGATTGTTGTGTATTTTCTTTCGATTCTTTAAATGAAAGGAAATAAATTAGAGACCAAGCATTCTCTTAACAAGACTTTTGAAAGTCGTTTCAATTCTCTGTATGATTGCAGACTGTGTCATTTGAGAAATTTTGAAGATTTTGAATGTGGAACAATGAACAATTTTGATACACAGTGATTATTGAATTGGTATTGGTATGTTTTGTATTGAGTAAAAAGTTTTGTTTATGGATTAATTGATTTGTTTTATGAACAATATTCATTTTTTCCCTACAATTCTCTCACTTTTCACACATTACAAGTCCCCTCGCCTTCCCATATTCACTATCCACTCCCTCTTCTTAAAATTAAATTATAGTTAAATAAAAAATCTGTATTATATCAGTTAAACGATGGCACAAGGATGAGTTACAGTGATATGTTTTGATTTACAATACAATTTATTGTTTGATGATTTTTTGAGCAATAATTATGATCGATTCCCCTTTATTTTACCACTTTTCGCTCAATACAATCCCTCATATATTCCAGAACCCTTATTCACCACTTTCTCATTGACAAGTATTAAACTATTTTATGGATTGGACTGCATGAGTCTGATGTGTTGCTGAGCCAAACTTTGTTTCATATTTAAAGAGATGTCATGTATGGTTTGTTGAAGAAACTAGTTGCTAATAAGCAATGCATACAAGAATGACCTTTTTCAGTAGAGGTAGCCATGGACGGGGTAACAAAGGAAGAGGAAATTGGAACAGGGGCCCTAGAAGGCCAAGTTTTTCTATACATTTTGATGCAGACTGGCAAGATTTGAGCCAACTATTTCAAGCTGGATTTTTTAACTGGATTGGACAAGGAGTGGTCCAACCTAAGCCATAAAGGACTCCTTTACAAGCCCCACATGTTCCTGGTATCCCAGCTCCCCTCATGTCTCATTACAACCTGAAGTCCCTGAAAATGACAGATGGCAAGAGATTGTCCACCTAGTAGTCTCCCAGCATCGTGGTTGGCCCAACTTGTCTCTACCTGGTCCTACACCTGTTAATCAAATTGTCCAAGATTCTGCTGCCCACTCACCAGTACAGTATTCACATGCAAGAAAAAGGTTAAAAACGGAGGCCCACCATGCTCTTGATAAAGGAAAAGTCATTGTTGCCCCCTCCTCTCCCTCAAATGAATCTGCCAAATCCATGTCATCCCGCATGCATTTGAGAGATGATTGATCTCATGTTATCAGTGAGATTAGGCCTAAAGGCTCCACACAACCTAAGGAAAATTTAGAGAAATCAAAGGGAGACAACAACAACAAAGGGAAGATTGCCTCCCAGAGTGCAAAATATGGGTTTTAAGTGTTTTTATTTATTTATTGTTGAGAACAATTGACTTCTTAATTTTTTGGACAACACACTATTTTTTGGATATATGGATATTTTTGGATATAGTTTCAATTATCTTTGATATAAATTGTCAAATAATGAGAGTGATGATGGGAGCCACAAGGAGGGATGTGTTTGATTGATTAACTAGTTGTGTTATGCTTGTTAAAGAAACTAAAGGGAGTCACAAGGGGTCCCACCTACTAGTTATTATTTATTAACGACTCTTATCATTATTTTATTACTATTCCCCCTTAACTAAAAAAATGGTTGAGTTTTAGTTAACTTAGCTAAAGAGGTAGTTTAACTACTTCAACTAATTCTGATTTCTTAAAGGCAAAAAGAGAAGGAGGAACAAGAAGAGGATAGAAGGAGAAAGCATACTAAGGTCTGATCTTTGAGTTTTATTAAGATAATTCAGTTTTCATTCATTCTTTAATTCATTGAAAGCCTAATTCTCTTTTATGATAGTAGGGTCCTATTGTAGACATCAAGATTCAGGGCTGAATTACATCATTCAAACACTTGTTTTTTCAGAGGTGTTGATCTATCTTTGATAGTTTGTCTAGACTTGTCTATTTGTTAATTAAATTTCATGACTGATAAAGGCTATTGTGCAGAGTCGAGTGGGTAGCGATATATGGCAAGCTGATCCAACTTTTAAAGTTCAGTTTTTTACTTTCTGTCAGAAGTACTTTTGTATGGTTTTCATTGGGGACATCTAAGTTTGAATTTGGTCCAAACTTCCTCAAGCAATTTTGTAAAGAGAACGATTCTTCTGATAATTTGGAATGGAATAAACTATTTCTTTATGTCTCCTCTATGTTGATTATTGACTTGGTGTTTTTACTTCTGTCTCTACATTTATTTCTGCATCTGTTATATTCATAAAATTACATAAATATTGAATTTTTCAACAATCATTCATTTATAAAAAAATCATCCTAAGCCCTTGTAACCAATACTTGTGGATTAGGAAACAATTTTTTATGGCTATAAACATAGGGTGATATTCCCATCTATCTTGCTTTATCCAAGTAAGATCTAAAAATGCTTGAGTAAGATCATTTCATATCTTTTCCTCAACATTTATTTGGCGACCATATTGGGGAGCTCTTCAATACCTCTTTGGTTGATTTTTTATGCTTGATTATCATCGAATATATCTGTTTTTATGATATTAATTCTTTGATTGTTTCATTTCTTAATGACTGTACCTGTTGCAAGGAAGCCTGATATTGAGACCGATCTTCAAGATCAAACCAACATTTATTTAAATTTTTTTAACACCATTTTAGACACTACTAATACTCGGGCTGAGCTTAATCATTCATTGGCAACAATTGAACAAGACATAAATGCTAAAGAATGTTGGGAAGCTAGACGTAGACAACCTAGGAATCAACCATAACTTTCTTTTTCCTTCATCTTTGACCTTCTTTTCATGTCCTTAGACCCTCATGTTTCTAGGACAAGAAGAGGCTTATCACCTGAAATTAATCCTATTGCTGAAATAGAAGAAGGAAAGTTGTGTTATCAACCCAACAAAGTGCTCTAAAGAGAACCTGGTCGGATTCTTCTAGTTCGTCTTTCTCTCCCTTACCTATTATCCACAAGATGGCATCTAGTGGTGGCTCTGGTGGCACTAGAAGTGATTCCTCATCTCAGTATTCATCTTCATCAGTGATTGGTAGCTTATATAGTCACCAAGTCTCTGTCCAATCTACCACAAACCCCACCAAAGTCATGAAAAAGTATGGGTTTTTTCAATTTGAAGAAGATGCTACAACCACACCATGGCATGTTTCCTCTCCTCTTAACCTAGAACCTACTACTCATCCACTTCATAAATTCAAAGAGAATATTCCTAGGTTTTTAGGGAATAACATTGTCACTACAAATGAACACTTAGTGCCATTTTCTAATGCTTCATCCAGAATGGATCCATGAACCAAAATGGGTCCAGGAAGGCCTAAAAATCAAAGTGCTCACAATGGCTTCAAAATGGATGTGTGCATAGGCCTCGTCGATACGAACCCAACACAACTTGAACAGACTCCAACGAACATCGTATGAGAAATATATCATGATCTATTTGTTTCGTTAAACATGTAAAAAACATTACTGACTGTATAGTCCGTACAGTGCTGATGTGGCAGCTGACTATACAAGTGGCATGGAAGGGTGTGTTGGCATGCTAATGTAGACAGGCGCTGATGTGGGCAGGTATAGATGTGGACAAGTCAGATTGTGACACATGGCACCACTGCAAGGGTGACATGTGGTAGGTACAGTTGGAACGCTAACAGGGTAGACATGTTGCAGACGTAAACGAATCATGTTTGGAAACATATAATCTTTGTGGTTGAATAACTGTTACAAATCGAAATTACTCACTTCAATGATGACCTATTGTCATCATTACAAGTGTTGCAAACATCATACTATCATATTGCCTATGTCGTGTCTCGAACGAAATCACAAAGGACACTTCAAAGACTGGTTTAAGAAAGATAAATCACATGACAAAGAGTACAAATATTTTACCATGAAAAAGACCACTTAAAATTCATTTTTGAAGGCAACGCTCCCCTACCCACTGTCAGGGAGTGCTAGCACTCCTTGTCCTCCTTTGGGGTAGTTTTGTAATGCAATGTGCCCCATTCTGGGGGAGCATTGGGCTATTTGAGGAAATCTTGGGTTGTTGAGGAAAATCAGGGAAAGATCCCCTTCATCTCTGGAGTCAGTTGGATTCGAATATGAGGTCAAGTCTAGATATTATGGAGGATCCACAACTGATGGAGAAAGATCCTCAACCTATCCCAAGAATATCTAAGGTGGTTATGACTCTCCAAGCCTATACAAGGAGGCCTCCTCATGGTGAAGAAAAAAGGACGATGAAGGCATCAAAATTATGATCTCATAAGGGAGATAATCATTGAAGCATAGTCATTTTGTTTATGGATCATTTGAGCAAGGGGTTGGACAAGGAGAGCTTGGTGAGGCTATTGCATCTACATCTACAGTTGTAAGCACTTTGCTTTGTTTTCATTAATATATATATGTGCTTGGCCTGTTTCCTTTAAGTTTGTGTATGTTTCATGAAATTGTTTCTTTTGATAGATCTATTTTGAAGCTAATCATGGTAGAATAGGAAGTATGTTTTGTCATTGCTTCTCATTGGATTGCAGGACCTTCTAAAGAGCTTGGAGACCAAGATCAACCTAGATCGAGCAAGGAAAAATGTCATTAAAGGTATTTATAATCCTTTCTTCTTCTTCCTTGACTCGTTTATCTTCATTATAAGGAATGTAAATGTCCAACATCAAAACCTTTCTGTCTTGGTTATAGGGGTCTACATCTAAGAGGGAATCCACCTGTTTTCAGGGGGATTTTCCTGTAACAGAAATTGGCGACTCCACTGGGGACCGAAGATTTCATTTTTGGTTTCCTTCCTTGGTCTTGTTTTTGGCCTGTTATCATCTTTATATCTAATTCATGATGTGTTTCTGATTCTTAGATTTGTTGTTGGCTCTTGGATTCATTCCATACACACTCAATTTCTGGATTTTCATGATTTTTTTGAGTTATGGGAAATTTTTTATTCTTCTGAGAGGCTAGCGCTCCCCTGCCTCTACAACCAGAGTGCTAACACTCCCTTACAAGATCCCACAGAGTGTTGCAATGCTCTGGTACCCTTGACACCAGAGTGTTGGTATTTTTCTGCTAAAAACCTTTTTTGGAGTTGATCTCTGAGTCTAGTTTTTTCTTTTTCATCTGCTCAAGGTTATTACCATCTCAGTGTGTTCTTGTTTTTGGCCTCCAACATTTTGATTTATAAGAATTGATGATGTTTTTTTTGGATTTTTGACATCTTTATTCCTTACTTTGAGTCACTCTTCTTCCCTGAGATTTGGAGTCGATCTACTGCTTTTTCACTTATCTGATTGAATGAAAGTTGTTGTAAGGAAATTCAAAGATCTATGCACCATTCCATTTGATCTTTGAGGTCATTTTTTCAGGCATTTTCTCCTGCTTGAGATTTTTTTTTTTTCTTTTTGAAAATTTGGTTTTCATTTTGTTTCTTGTTTGATCACAACGAGAGTGTGTTTTTGTTTATGTGAAGTTTGCTTCTGATTGCTTAAATCTCATAGATCTTGAAGTTTGATTGACATAGGAATATTTACATCAATCTGATTATCATTCACATTTAAACAAAATGATATTTTTTTGCAATTGGTTTGTTAAGAACCAAACATCAATATAGCATATAGAAACCTCAGAAAAAGTACTCAACGCCTAGAAAAAGAGATAATTTCAGATAATAAGCCTCTTCGAGGGGGCAACCTCTTTTTACCCCACTTAAATGTTCAAGTAAAAGATGATTCAAAATGAAAATGTCTCCTTGGTATATATAGGAGACTAGGAGGTATAATTACAAATAATGGCCTAAAGCCGACATAATTAAAATAACATTAC
>JASDQU010218377.1:0-18058 GCA_032191745.1 Picea mariana | reverse complement strand
CCGCTATGTAGGACAAGTCTGGAGGACTTCCAAGACTGACATGGCAACCGGGGATTGCGCTAAGTCGTCTACCAAGATATAGTTATGAGCTGCCCTAGCCTGTGGGTTGTGGACATTCCTGCACAAAGGGGTGCGAGGGATGCATAGTGGTGGTTCGGTGGAAGGGCGAGGGATCACCAACGGGGGTCCTGTCGGTGTAGAGTTTGTCTTTGGAGAGATGGGAGTAGACTCAGCGAGTGTATGATACTGACGATTACACGTTTGTAGAAGGATTTCTTCCTCACTGGTGAGGAGAATTGTACGCTCCGCTGGATTGTTGGGGTTGAGGCATTGTCCCACCTGAGGTGGGGGATGTTGTGTGTCTTTTTGGGTGTTTATCACACCTTGATGTGGAATAGAATTTTGTAGCACGGAGCGAGGGGGTTGTTGCACGTATTGTTGTGGTGCCTGCTGAGGGGCAGGTTGTGCAGGAGAATGGGAAGACTACCCGAGTCTTTCAACTGTTTGAAATCAATGATCTGGGGGCGATGGTGAGTGTAATGACCGAAATCACCACAAAGGGCACAAGGGAATATGGTTTTAACATTATTTTTCCCTTGGCGTTTGTTATTATTGCCCCCTTGGGGGTTTTGGTTTCCTTGGTTCTGGTTTCCCCCAGTTGGTTGGTGTTGTGGGGGTTGATTCCCGCCTTGACCTGGGTTATTGTTATTCCTGTTCCGTCCTTTATTCTTGGAGTTGTTCGATGGATGAGTTGGGTTGGTTGTATTCAACTGTTCAAAACTTTGGTATTGTTGAGCAGCAGAAGGTTGAACAAAATTTACCCCCGCATGTGGATGTGGGGGATCCATGGGTTGTGGAGGACCAGGAAATGGGAAGTATGGATTTTGTGGTGGTACCGATCCATAAGGTACATAGGAAGGCGTAGTGTTTTTACTAGTACTATAAGATGATGTTGAGGGAGTACCACTATTTGTGGGAATAGGTGGATGTATGGGAGGTGCCGGTGGTGGTCCACTGATAGGCGAAGGTATAACAACAGGGTATGGTTGTTGATAAGGAGGTGGGGGGTAATAAGGAGTGCCCCCATATGCTAGCGGGTATTGAGGTGTTCCATACATCGGTGGTGGTTGGGGTTGTGGACCATGGTGTGTGGTGGCACCTATTAGTTCGTCTGCTGAGTGAGACATCCCAGGTTTGTCTTGGCCAAATGGCACAGGTTTTGGAAGATCAGGAAGTACTGTGTATAAATACCCCGACTGTGCGTAAATGAGGTCATACTATTGGGCCTTGCTGATGGCTTCCTCTTCTGATTGCAGGAAGGTGGAAGCTACATCCTTTCCAAGGAGAGAGACAAGTGATCTAAGAAACCAGTCGAGACACTGTTGCTTGGTAGTTTCCACTTTGCACAAACGACGTCGCCTACGCCACTCATGAATGTGATCAGAGATGTGTGTGGCTGAGGTTTGTTTGAAGTTAGACAGTAGTTCTAGACCATTGTCATGGCGGATGGGTAATTGGAAGAAGGTCAAGAATGCTTTGGCCAATGACTCAAAAGTCGTGTGGGACCCTGATTTTTCTTCGACATACCATTTAGCTGATGGGCCAGTGAGTGTGCGTTGAAATAATCGCAGTCTGATGGAATCATCCATAATGCTATTGGAAGAGCACCATAAATGAAAGGTCATGACATGGTTGGCAGGGTCATCCCCTGCCTTCCCTTCAAACTTTGGTATGTCTGAAGGGATTTTTGTTGGCATTGCAGGCCATGTGGGATCATGCAATATAGGATCATTGGTGAGTTTGGTGAGATCTGGTATGTTGAGAGAGGCCAAATATGGCATCTGTAGTGGGGGGGGAGGGTTAGCTCCGACCATAGTGTGTTGTGAACCTGACCCTTGATGGGGAATAGGTGGGTTGGTGCTCCCTCCTTGAGAGGAAGTGGGTCCCCCGCTTCCATGTAAAGGAGAGCGAGTGAACGGATGACCTTGGGAAGTAGACCCAAGTAATGTAGAACCAAGCAAAGATGGTCCTAAGATAGTAGCACTCACAGGAGTGTGTGAAGGAGGTGCCAATGAGTGGGCACGACCAGATACTCCCCCTAAGATAGGAGGGAGGTTGAGCAAGCGTCGTGAACGATGGGGGTTCTGTGGTTCCCCTATGATGTCAGACTTAGCTTTGTGAATATGTGCAAAAAGTGGTGAGAGAAATATAGAAACAAGATCCTTTTGCGTTGAATGTTTACACAATATATATATCCAAATCAAACTGTAATCAGATGTGCATCATACATAAAATGAGAAAGAAGCATACATATGGGTAAGTGGGTTTTGTCCGCGTGGGGGAATCAAAAGAAAGAAAATGCTCGTGTCCTAGAAGATGTAACGTCCTTCCTCTCAAATAGTACTGGACCTTCCAATAGCACTCAACAGTGGGGTCTGAAGTCACCGGAAGAGAAACTAGTGAAGGATGAAATAATTGGTTATAATGAGGGATAAAGGGGGCATATCCCGAAAGAACTGGCGATATTTCCCAGTAGCCACAAAAAATACAATCAAGGTGCAATTGTAGCCCACAATTTCCACCTGGGTAGATGTCCTAAAAGTTGGTCACTAGGTACCTCGGTCAAAGTGCGACATTTAGATTTTTGGCCTAAGAAATGGGTCACGGGCTGGATCCCGTCCAAGAGATGGGTGCCTCAAGGGGGGATGCAAAGAAAAACCGGACCTCGGCCTTCAACCCTTCACGGGTATCTCCCTTCCTTATGGTGATTGGAACACTTGACTTGGAGGATTTTAAGTTCCCTATTTGACAACCTCTATGTTTTGACAATGTGAGAACCAGATAGCGGGGAGTTATTTGGATGCCTATCCCTGAAATCCTACCTAGACTAAAAAGTTTCTTTTGGCACCTCTTGTGGAGGAAAACTTAGTGAGTTTTTAGAAAGATTTTAGATGTAGTTGTTTTGGGAGGTTGGGGGTGCAAACCAACCTCGTTGATTAAAAATGGGAGTGGATAGTCTCGTCAAGAAAAGATGGGGTTTTTTCGGAATCCCTTTGGAGGACACTTACTTTGACCTCCACGTTTCAAGAAGAAGCTATGTGAGTGATAAGTGACTTTTGTGTGTGAGTGAAAGTGTGCCAATTTTTAGTGAATTAGATGTCACCTTGCTGCATGTGAACTTTGCTTGGTCCTTACAAGAGTTTGATTACCTAATTAACTAAATGCCTTTGGTACAACCTTGCGTAATTCAAAATCCCTAGGAAGCTAGCATGTGGGCATGTGGGTCCGTTACTATCCTTTAACTCCCTATTTGTGATGTAATCTAAGAAAATCTTGAAACTATCCTAGATTGAACATGTGGGCATGTATGGGCCCTTTACAAACCTTTAAACTTCCCTAGTGTTTTGATCTAAGAAAGCAAAATTACAAACACTATCCTATCTTTGTAGCATGTGGGCATGTATGGGCCTGTTACAATATTAAGATGTGTTTGAATAAAGAAAACTAACAGGGGTCCCAAGGAGGGCCGCTGTCCTCTCCTAAAGGTTTTTAAGCTTTGTTTAAGGGAGATTAGATTGTTTCACAATCTTTTTCTGATTCTCAAGGTCGCTTGAAGGCGCGAGAGAAGAGCATACTAAGCGATTGTAATTCAACTTCTAGTCCCAATGTAAGTTAGATGTGATTAAAAATGATTTCCACCTTATATTACAAGTCAAAACAAGCCATCCATGTGGCAAAAAGCAAAGAAGGGAAATTGTTTTTTATCCTCCTAAGTGCCTATGTGTGTTTGACTAACCCCTTTATATGATGAGGGGACTAAGTGTGGTGCGGTTTTTAGAGCATGCTTGACATCATTTTTAAGTAGGCAAATGGCCTTCCCCACATCCCAACAACTTACAATGTAAAATTTTGGTCAAATGCGCGGCCCTTAGTGAAGAAAGAGGCACACAGAGCGCAGGCATGCGAACAAAGATGAGTCCAAAAGCGCATGCACATAGAGAAAGGCTGTCGCTTAAGCACATGCGCGCATGATGTGCATCTGTGGGGTAGAATACCTGTGCACTGGTGACAAGCGACCGAGAAAGAAAAATCTGGATGGATTTCTCTCAATTCTCCCTTGAATTGGATGGTTGGCAGGTCGGCCTAGGCCGGTTAGTGCACCTGCAAGTTAAATAAACTAAAAGAAGAGAAAAATAAACCCAAATGAGGTAGGAATTTGATACCTTATCCCTAGTGGAGTCATCAATCTGTTGTGCCTCTTTCGTCACCTTGGTGATCAAATAAGAGGTGCTTGCATGCCCAGTTGGGTCTTGCTGAGAAGGATAGCTGTAGAGGAAAGAGTTAGAGAAAGAAAAACAAAACTATAAGCAAGAATTAAACTAATACAAACTAAAATCATATGCATAGGGACATAGAGATAACAAAAACAAAAAGACCCATGTCACCAATGTTTTTAGGCTGATCTATTGATGAAATCAAAGCACCAAGAAGAAAGGGGACTAAGAGTCCCTTCTTCCTCCAAGGGAAGGCTCTTGGACCCTCACAATATTGCTCTCCTTACAACAAAAAAAATGAAAATGGTGGTGAAAGAACTCTTTGCAAATCCACTCAATGGAGAGGTGGATTTCTCAATGAAATGGTGCCAATGTGTTCTTGTCAAGGATGGAGTCCTTAAAACAATATAGGCAACATAACATCACTTTGAATTCCTTGAGAAAATGAAGTGCATTCATGGCTTTTTATAGAATTGCATTGGGTTATTGTGAAACTACTTTGTAGTGTGAAAAGAGGCCATTTAGGGCATTATTAGGTCTTTGACCAGCCCACCATTCGGATCCAGCCCAGATTTGGAGGTCAAATCACCTTGGGAGATGAACCATATGTGGTTGGGAGGCCGACCATATTCATAAATGCGCCGTTTAGCAGGTGCATAGATTTTTGCGCTAACAGCCGCGCATCGTGCGTGTATGCGCGCACTCTACGTTCCTATTCCACGCATGTGTGCGTGTGCCCAAATTCTGTAAAGCGCTCTTCAATTTTTCACTACTTTGTATAGTTTTTGACCTTTTTTTTGAATGCTGTGAGATTAATTCAGGGCCATGAATGACTTCATTAATGTCTGACGATGCTGAGTTCTTGTAACCATGTGCGGACGAAATTTCAGTGATAACAATTAGAACACCTCATAGAACAATTTTTAAAAAGCTATGAGGTGGAGATAGCTGAGGTTCTAGGGAGTTTAGGAACCTCAATTAGCAGAGACACAAACAGGCCAGAAGAATACCAGGCGCCAAACTCTCCTTTGAACCCTGCTGAAGACTTCCCTGACCTTGAGATGTCACTCCCAGATGATACAACAGAAGAAAAACCTCATACTGAGGTAAATACCCTAGTAGGGAAAGCATAAGAGCCACTATTAACAGATCAAGGTGAAGAAAATCCTGACAGCTCACAGAAACAAAAATCAGGCAAAAATCATAGCAGAATTAGAAGGTTAAAACAAGAGAACAAGTTGTTGAAGAGAAGGGTTAAAAGGATTAAAGTATTAAAGCCTAAAGTTGGCAAGCTTAAGAAAATTATCAAGGAATTAAGAAAACAACTAGAGAAATCCGACAAGATCCAAGAAAGAAAGAAGGCCAAAAGACACAGAGCAATGGGAAGGAACCCTCTTCTTAGGAGGGCAGTCCAAACAAGCTCTATAGGAACACAAACAGAGCTGCATATCCTTGAAGAAATGGTAGAAATGGAACTTCAGACTGAGACTACAGCAGCAGAAAGGGTAGCTGTTCAAAGTGAATAAGAAATCCCTTTGGGAGTACAAGAAACAAGGGTTCAACCAAAAATTTTAGGGGAAATAGCTGAGGAAGTAATTCCCACTCCTATGGAGACCACAAATGCAGAAACTCAGACAGTAATTGCAGTCATGAAAGAAGTAGCCTATCATACTGAAGAGGCATTTCAGTTTCAGGATCAAAGTGCCATCATTGAAAGAATAGAAGAAAAACTAGTACAAGCCCATCAGGCCTTGACCCAAACCAGAGATGAAATGGTGACCATGACAGAGCACCAAAGAGTTTTAAAAAAAATCAAAACCATGTCAGCCATGGAAAATGAGATATATGCTAAGCTGAATAAGGCTCAAGAGAAGACAAATAAGGTACAAGGACAATTGGAAAAAGCTTTGGAGAAAATCAAAGCGATTTGTGATATCTACACTGATACAATAGATTGTAGAGCTCCTGCTACCCATTATACTCTATTTTTATTAGACCACTACCTGTTGCTGAGGGTGAAATCTATTCGAGCAGGTAAACCGATTAAATTCATTACTATCTCTGAGTTTGTGTCTTGTTTTAGGGAGCAGGAAGAGAAAGTTTAGTATTTTCTGTGTGAGCTGTACTTCCATAGTTTCATTTTGGAAGACAACAACAGAGATAATCCTAGTCCTTTTATTGGGGACATTCAATTTCAAGCATTCCTATCCTTCACTAAAAATCAGGTCAGATGGGCTAAATCCCACAAAACTTTCATGAAGAGAGAAACTAGGTTAGATCTTTGGGTCAGGGGGGAACCACCAAAGTCCTTTCCAGCTATCATGCGGTATAGTACATTCATGAAAAGGGAAGGAGTGAGAAGATATTTAGGCCCTATTCATCAACATGTTATATGATCAGGCATAACATATTTCAGGGAGCTCAAGGAGGAAGCTCTTGTTGGCTCCAAGTTAAGGTGGGATATCTCCCCAGTTGAAGTAAGGGTTAGAGAACCCTTCAGGTTCAAGAATTTCTTTGCATCCACCTTTAGAATAAAAGGATATGCTAGATTGATCCAGGAGGAGGGACTGACCTGGATTGGGTGTAGATATAATCCCCCTCTTATCTAGTTTCCTCCAGAGGATTACCAAAGAGATTATCAAATTAATAAAAAGAGGGAAGACATTGCTTTTGGAGAACTCAAAAGGAAGAATGGATTCAGGGCACCTGGTGAACCAACTTTTCCTCCTTACAACATCACTGCTTTACATGTAAGAACTTATATTGCACGAGGACATGAAAGAAGGTAAGTTGGGGGGTATGTTGGGTTATGAAAAGGTACACATATCCTCCTCATTCCCTTGATTTATGATATCATCTTGACTGACTTTTTTGTTACTTAGGAATAAAATAGGATAGGAAATGATTGAAATGCCTTCTAGAATTTTTATTGAGTTGAAGTTCATAAATTCTAAACTATGGTTGGAATGGTTTGATTCTGTTACAGAAATGGGTAAAATTCGGTAAAATCACGATAGTAGAAGAGATCGAAGATGCGCAAGCTATTGGAGGTTAATATATGGAGCGTAAAGCAGTTTCAAGAAAGAGATTGGTTCCCTATTTTGTAAACTTCATAAATAGTAATAGAAATCCTAAGGATCTTTCGATCCCCAGGATATCTTAATTTACCCATATTTTGTAATATACAAAGGGTAGTGAATCCTAGAAAGAATAATCTAAGAATTGTATCTAAGTACTCAAAAATCAGACTTGCTCTTCGGAAACAGTTTTTGTAAATGTTGTATAAGTTATGGAGTTAATAAAGACTTTGAATGTTTCCATCATTTTTGTATACTGAGTTTCTAGTAGCAGTGCTTCTGAGGACTGAGGGCTCAGTATGAAGGAGTTATTGTCTCAAGCTATATCCGTATCAGTTTTGATTTCTGTTTTATGATTTAAATCTCCTTTGCAATAGTTAAGAAAGATGCACAAATGTGTTAATGCTTTATTGTTGTTTGCTTATAAGAGATAGATTTTTTGGTTTGAATGTTATTGATTGCTGTTCCAGATCTCATTTCTGTAGTTTACTGCATTGACAGTTCCTCTCATTTTCACATATGATGTTCCTTTCAATTAAATTAGAAATCACTGTTTCTTTCCGTTAAATTAGCATTTATTGTTCCTTTCCATTAAATTAGCATTTGCTGTTCCTTTCCGTTAAATTAGCATTTTATGTTCCTTTTTACTTAGTTAGCATTTACTATTCAATTACTGTTCTTTCTCAATTTCTAGTATTCAATTATTCCTTTCCAGCAGATTAGATATTTATTAATAGATCAACCTTCTTTCATAGATTCAATTATTGTTTCTTAATTAGATCAATTCATGCCTTTAATATCAGATTCAATTCTTATATCTTAATTAGATAAATTCGAAAATTCAATCTATACCTTCAATTCATAACATAGTATAGATTAGATTTCAATTCTGTTAAGTAAGATCTTGGCTTTAGAAACTTAATAGATGTGTGAGGAACTTGATTGTTGATAAACTCAGATTTTCTTTAACTACACGATTTTAGCCTCTACGAGCTATCTGCATAGACTTTGCTGATATTCTTGAAATAGAAGATGAATCCTCGGGTTGATAAATTAATGTTAAACTAAGGTTATTTTTAGGACATATTTAGAGCCCAACAACCATAATAGACATAACTGAGTTAATGAAGGCTTCTCACCCATTGCAAGAGATCCATTGCCGAGTTATTTATTTATCCCGTTGTGCCACACAATGAGAACACTTTTTCCAACCGTGATTATCTGAGCCCGCAGAATAGTTGATTTTGCATAGTGATCATCATGCTATTTCCATCCATCCCATTGCATTGAATAGTTACTCTTTGAACCTGAGATATTCAACCACGAGCATGTATGTCCGAAGAACTTAGCGCACTCAAATAGTCTGTGAAGGAAGTACTCATCGACCTCATGAATGAGAGAGTCATGTCTGAAAGAGTGATGTATGTGGGTGTACAAGCGCCATCGACGAGGGGAGTGCAAGCCTCTTCGTCGACTGCTCGTGGAGCCAAACCATCCTGACCATCAGCAGAAAAGAGAACCAAACACAAAGATGACCTAGAAAATGTGAAGCTGATCCCGACCATATTTCTCGACTACATCCTACCTCTGGCCGACGTGGTGAGTCGAGATAGTGTGCCAAGAGATTTCAAGTACACCATGGTTATTGCGTACCTCCTGAAGGGGATACACATAGTTCGAGCACAACAGGACAAGATCATAGCGTTGAAGTTCAATGACTTCAACCTCGGAGATCAAAAGAACTATAGTATGTTCGCTCTGTATAAATACCTGACCAGGACGAAGGGGAAGAACTCAAAGATAATCCCCCAACCATGGACGATGAACCTCGCGCAGTCCACCTTGTTAAACATAATGAAAATCCCACACTTCAAAAGGCACCAGGAAGTCAATGCCTGTGTCAAGCTATTGCTTTCATGTTACCTTGGAAGCTACTTATGGCTAGACCGCCGTATCACAGTCGATTCGATGTTGATCCATAGGATCACATGATTAAGTATGCAAGGACCCGACCCACAGGATTTATATCCAAGAAAAGCCAAAGATCATGCACTAGCACATAAGATCAAGGATACATATGGCGATGTTGAAAAGGGGACGCAAAGCTACAAGGTAACCTCCATCCAGAATGGTGCAGTGTGCGTAGCTTGCCAGTTAATAGCCAAAAATTTAGTAAGGAAGAAACAACCCACGCAGGTCACAGGATTTGTCATTGACCTTGCAAGGAAGTGCATGGAAGGTCTACAGATGAACTGGGTGAAGTACCTAGTTAAATAGTTGGAACTAGACTGTCGTGAAACATAGGATCAGGGCTACGAGTTTCACTTTAGATGGATCCTGATCCTCATCACCTTTGCTTCCTAGGAGATGCCAGAAGGTGCGACCTTTTCGGATATTGAAACGTTCGAGCCGCGTACTACGAAGTTCACCACACTTTGGTACTCACGTGATATGAAAAAACAGTGGCAGTCGAATGCTATTTTTCACACATATTACCTTTAGCTGAAGAGATCCATCAGAGATGAACCTTACATGACTCTGAACTACCTATAGAGGTTCCGAATCCTAATGAAGTTTTGCGCATATCGACACTTCATCTACCTTGCGGCGTGAGCTGGTGAACATAAGGAGTAGCTTCAGTAATAATACAAACTCATGGAAGAGGACCTTGAGGAGATCACTAAAGACTAGTCAACAGACCTCCTTATTCCCGTAGACCCTACAGATATGTCTGACCCTGACAGCCCAAAGACCATGCACAAAGAACATGATACACCCGGACCCAGCAAAATGAAGAATACTAAAGAGGTCCAAGACTTAAGCAGTGCCTTAGGA
This sequence comes from Picea mariana, assembly GCA_032191745.1. Taxonomy (NCBI): domain Eukaryota; kingdom Viridiplantae; phylum Streptophyta; class Pinopsida; order Pinales; family Pinaceae; genus Picea; species Picea mariana. Next base: position 7,872 of record JASDQU010218377.1, on the reverse strand, counting down.
AAGACTGCTTCCATATCACCTGACTGAGGGGGTGATGATGAAGAGATAAATGGAAAAGGATATGAACATAAGCAAGGCGAAGTAACACCGCCTAGATACGAGATCGATCCCTTGAAGAAGAGGAAGTTTTCTCCTCTGAAACCTTCTTCTCGGAAGAAATCGAGAGCCATCGTGACCAAGATGAAGACTGTGCTCACTACCGATGATTTTGACTTCATCATGGTAGCCCTAAAGGACGTTTCGCAGGAAATCGTGGAGAAACAAGAATCTAAGCAGGAGGCAATGTACGACATAATTAAGGTTGAATTCCGAGGGGTACAATAGGCCCTTCATTCTAGCCATGTAGTTTTCACTACGCCCTTGCCATCAGGAGAACCAGAGTTGGGAGATGAACTAGCCCAACTCCGTCGACTAGATGATGCGGTCGAAGATTGCCTTTGTCGTGCACAAGAAGAAACAGAACAAGCCACCCAGGCCTTGAAGAAAGTGCAAGGCGTAATCATAGAACAACACAGAGTTCCAAAATAGAAGAAGGTTTCTCTCTAGGCAAAGTTTGAAGAAGAGAAATCACAGATGCAACAAGAAAAATAACAATTGTTCGTAGAGTAACTCGAACTGAAAGAAGCGGTCAAAAGAGCACTCCACTCTGTGACAGGATGAGAACCACATGCAAAATACCGAGTGATGCATCAAGTAGAGTAGCTCACAGAAGCTATCCAATAGCTGCATCAACGAATAGCAGAGTTAGAGCTCTGCACCGTACTAGACACCCCATAGTATGTAAGGGATCAAAGAGAAGTGATGCAGGAGCATCGCCTTCATAGTCATCAGCGCACATGTGGAGGGGAGAAGAATGACATTTCAGCAAAGCTAGAAATTCAAATCGAGCATTAACTCAGAATTTATTTGGGTTGTTGAGATATTTTGTTGAGAAAATTTTAAAATTGTAACTTGTTTCTAAAGTATCTAAGGACCGTAAGAAATCACAGACATGGAGTGTTGAATCTATCTGATAGTAATTAGCATTTATCATAATAGGACTGAGTAGGTAATAGTTTTAAGTCTGAATTGATAAATTTCAGGAACAGGATGAGAGAGCTCAGGGAGTCGGTCCTTAAAATGTTTCATTTTTCATTGTAAGAGTAGATTAGGATGGATAGCGTAGGATAGAAAAAAGTAGAACATAATAGCAGGAACACCATGTAATTTTCATTCTTCAGTAATGAATAGAACAGACAGGAGATTGTCATATATCTGTGTTGGTTTAATGTTTAAAGAAAAGTGTGTTGTATTCTTTGTGATGTTCATATTTTCATTTTCATTTCCTGTTGAGAGTGGAGAGAATGACTGTATGATTCTATAACAAAACTGGATAAGTTTTAGTTGTTTTTTCTACTGAATCGTGTATGCAAGGTGTGCATTCCCTAATGCAAGGTGTGCGTTAAATGGATCTCAGAATGATTCAAAGAGGGAGGTTCAGAGGAGAACAAGGAGACTTGATATTCCAGGTGTAAGGAGTGTACAAAACTTAGAGCCGACTAAGTTCGAAGAAACAACAAAGAATAATTCCAGGAGGGCGTAAGGTATTTTCTTTTCAAGAAAATCCCTTCGAATCTGAGTTATTCCAAATCCTCGAATGAAAGTTGTGTGTAGGAGTTCAAATCTTTAAGGAGAAGAAGCTCAAGAGGGAGTGTGTTTTCATTCACAGAGATCCAGATGAAGAAGGACTGAAGATTTAGTCCTTGACACTTAGAAGATTTCCTAAGTCTGGGAAGAAAAGTCGCAGAAGCTTAGGGGGGAGACCATAGTAACTGTCAGATTTGAATGTAGAGAGAAAATAGCCATTGGATCTAGAAGAATGACAAGGAGTTGAATGGACAGTGGAAATACTTCGAGAGGAAGTGCCAATCTTCCGATAGCCGTCAGATCTGTGGAAGCAACATGAACCTTAGCGCCTTGCACCCAAAGGAGGATCTAGACATTCGACGTCTGGTGGAACAAGGGTGAAGTTCCTTTGGACTCACATGTTGTGAAATCCTGACGACTGTCAGATTTCATGAAATACACCCATCAAGTAGGGAAGAGATTGAGAGTTGGGACATGTGGTGAGTAGTCGGTGTTTGGGAGAATCACCGAAAGAATCAAGACCGTCCATCGTGGAGAGAACATGTGGCGACAAGATCCAATCGACTAGGGGACTCACGAGGAGATGAGCGGGGGATTCATGAGAAGGAAAAACATGAAATCATCCAGACCGTTCCTCAGGAAAAATAAGATGGAGGATCCTGACCATTGGTCAAGGGGCATTGGAGACCGTCGATCCAGTGAAAAAAGATTTCAGAGTTTCGACGTTCGGGGAACTAAAGGTGTAGGACCTTTGGCCTCGCAAGTTGTGAAACCTTGAAGTGAAAAACCCAAATGTGCTCAAGGTTTGACCATAGGTCACAGGACTGGGTCGTATGGTGATCCACTAAGGGAGGCGTTAAAAGAATGTGGGGTCCTTTCGAAGTTTGGAACTTTAGGAGTTGAGAGGTAGGAGAGCATGTTTGTGGATTTTTCGAACCGTGAACTCCGATATCCCTTTTGGTGTATATGCATGGTCACAAGGCATGGTCACGTGAGGTAGGAGCTGAGAAACTTAAGCCCCCAATCGGGATTTGGGGATTCAAGTTGCAAAGGAACGAGATGCTTGACTGCAAAAGTCCTGATCTACTAAAAGTGCCTTTTGGTTTAGCGCGAGGTCACGCTGAATAGTCGCATGGACCGAGATTTAAGCACAGGCTAATCATCGTTAATCTCTTTTCAGCATTTGGTGGTTGAAGAGACAAGGATTTCTCCCTCAAGAAATCTTGAACCCTGAAATGCGAAACACACCTTATGGGTAAGGCCGTGGTCATAAGGACGATCACATGAAGGGGGAGCTCGTGCTTGATGCTGGAGTCTTCACACGCGAGTTCTAAACAAGAGGACCTGTGGGTTTGATTTATAGGGTTACAGTGAGGACCCAAAAGAGATGTTCCAGCTTGGAGTTAGAGGACGATCTAGTGATCGGGAGGTCATGGAACCCTCTGGGGTAGGGGGTTTGCATCAGGTGGTAACAGAGCCAAAGAAAAATCTTTTAAGTTTGTTTGCAGAACAACAGACAAAATAAGAAGAGAGGAAGGTTGGTATATTTCATGGGAATTTAGCTCTGTTGGGAGGTCATGTAGTGAACTCATGCTGCCAAGAAGGCACAGAGAAAACGTAGAGATGGAAGAAGAAATGAGGCGACTCAGAATGAGTTTGGACACCATGGAAACAACACGGAGAAGGGCACCAGATACTGGCGATGTCAGTGAAATTGAGAGTGAAGAAGAGGCCAAAGATGGCGAAAATGTGGCAGAGGATGTTGCACAATACTGCTTGATAAAAGTTGTTTCAAATATTGGGGCTAGAGAAAGGATAGAAGTACCTATGTACGGAGGTAATCTAGAAGTTGAAGAATTGCTAGATTGGATACGTGCCATGGATAAGCACTTCGATTATGAAGATATCGAAGAGGACAAAATGGTGAAGCATGCCGTGATGAAGTTGAAGGGTCACACAACATTATGGTGGGATGAACTGCAAGCCAAACGCAGAAGAAATGGTAAGAGAAAAATTAAAAGCTGGGATAGAATGGTAGCTAAGCTGAAAGATAAATTTATCCCAAAGGATTACCAGATCAATCTTTACAGGAGGTTGTAGAACTTGAAACAGATAGGTTTATCAGTGAAGGAGTACACTGAAGAGTTCTACAGACTGAACATCAGGGCTGGATAGAAGGAGAATGAAGATGAAAAGACAACTAGGTATATCAATGGGTTGGGATATGAAATCCAAGAAGAGATCAACATGATGTATGTCAGTACAGTCGAGGATGCTTGTCGAGCAACCTTGAAAGCTGAGGAAAAATTAGCCAGGAGGCAAAGTCAATGAAGTAGAGGCAGAAAATTGAGCCGAGGAAAAGGAACCAGCAGGGAGAAGTTCCAGAAGTCAAAGCCGGAAGCTGATAAGCAACATAGCCACCAAGAGAATGGAAGAATCTCTAAAGAAGGACAACATGGTGGACAAAGTTCTTTTCCTAGAGGTAGAGGAAGAGGAAGAGCCAGAGGAGGCATAGTTAAATTCTATACCTATGGAAAGGAAGGGCACAAATCTTGGGAATGTCCCGACAGAAAAAGAGAAGGCGGAGAAGAACACATTACCGAAGTAGAGAAGCATGTGGAAACAGAGGCCACAGAAGGAGGAAGAAACCTCATGATGAGGAAATTTATTCTCAAACTAGAGAAGGAACCAGAAGAACCAGTTCAGCGGACAAGCCTGTTCAGAACTTCTTGTAAGACGAAAGACAAGGTTTGCAAGGTGATCATAGACAGTGGGAGCACGGATAATCTAGTATCCATACAGATGGTGGAAAAGATGGAGCTGAAGACAACTGCACATCCAAGTCCATACAAAGTATCGTGGTTGCAGAAAGGACATCAAGTCATGGTAACTCAACAATGCCAAGTTGAGTTTAAAATAAGAGGTTACAAAGATGAAATATTGTGTGATGTAATCCCTATGGATGTCTGTCATATTTTATTGGGAAGACCGTGGAAATATGAACGAAAGGTTATTCATGATGGGAGAAAGAATACCTATACCCTAGAAAAGAATGGTAGGACACATATGTTGTTACCCATAGTAGACAAGGAGAAGGCATAAGCTAGTTCAAGCATACTTCTCATGAGTGGGAAGGAGCTCTTAAAGGAAGTCAAGCAAGAGAGAGAGATGTAGTTTGCTATTGTGAGGAAGCCTAGAGTGGTCCTTACAAATACTTATGTAGAAGATTTGCCTATAGAAATCCAAGAATTGTTAGAGAACTTTGCTGATATAGTTGTAGATGAGTTACCACACTCATACCACCCATCAGAAGCATAAGCCATCACATTGACCTTATTCCAGGAGCTATTTTTCCAAACAAAGCACCTTATAGGTTGACACCTAGAGAGAATGAGGAAGTCAAGAATCAAGTCTAGGAGTTGTTGGATAAAGGGTTAGTCAGGGAAAGCCTAAGCCCATGTGTAGTACCATCTGTATTAAGCCTAAAGAAAGATGGAGGATGGAGAATGTGCACAGATTCTCGAGCCATCAACAAGATAACCATTAGGTACAGATTTCCTTTGCCAAGGATGGATGATTTGATGAACTGCATGAGTGGCACAAGCTATTTTTCCAAGATAGACTTGAAGAGTGGATACCATCAAATAAGAATGAGAGAAGGAGATGAATGGAAAACAACATTCAAGACGAATGAAGGATTATTTGAATGGCTGGTCATGTCGTTTGGGTTGAAAAATGCACCAAGCAAATTCATGAGACTGATGAATGAAGTGTTGAAATACTTCATTGGAAAATTTTTCATAGTATATCTAGATGATATACTAATCTTCAGCAAAACAAAAGGAGAACACTCAAGACATTTAACCATAGTGATGGAAAGGTTACAACGAGAGCAATTGCTGATAAATCTGAAGAAATATTCTTTTATGAAGAAGGAAATCATATATTTGGGATTCATAATCTCTTTGAATGAATTGAAGATGGACCCAGAGAAGGTGAGAGCAATTAGAGAATGGCCATCACCAAGCAACCTATTTGAAGTACGAAGTTTTCATGGGTTAGCGAGTTTTTATAGGAAATTTATCAGAAATTTTAGTGGCATATGTGCACCCATGTTGGATACTGTGAAGAAGAAACACAAGTCCTTTAGTTGGACAGAGGAAGATGAGAAAGGTTTCAAAGTGTTGAAAGAGAAGATCATAGAGCAGCCAATTCTGGTCTTACCAAATTTTGGAAAATCATTTCAGGTGAGATGTGATGCAAGTGGATTAGCTATTGGAGTAGTCTTGAGCCAGGACAATAAGCCAATTTCTTATTTTAGTGAGAAACTAAATGAGACCAAGAAAAAGTGTTCCACGTATGACAAGGAATTTTGTGCAGTGATTCAAGCTTTAAAAAAATGGAGACATTATTTAATTCCTAAAGAATTTGTCTTGTATAGTGATAATCATGCTTTGCAATTTATTACTAGGCAAGAAAAGTTGAATCAAAAACATCCAAATGGGTAGAATTCATGCATAATTTTACTTTTGTTATTAAGCACATTGCTGGAACTGCTAACAAAGTTGCAGATGCTTTGAGCAGAAGAAGTTTGATTGTACAGGAATCCCAAGTGGAGACATTGGGGTTTGAACACCTCAAGGAGATGTATACAGAAGATGCAGATTTCAAGGGAGCGTAGAAGGCATGCAAGAATCCTTTATTGGGAGACAAAATCCCATGGACTGAATATTTAATTCAGGATGGATTACTATTCAAGGGGAGCCAATTATGTATTCCAAAGTGCTCAATGAGAGACAACCTACTGAAATAAAAACATAGTGGAGGTTTAGCTGGACACTTTGGTCACGACAAGACGTTTGCATAATTGAGCAATTTGTATTATTGGCCAAACATGAGAGAATAAGTGAAGCAATTCATGAACAAATGCATATTTTTTTCAGTATGCAAAGGGAAGACAACAGAATACTAGTTTGTATTAGCCATTTCCAATTCCAGAGAGGTCATGGGATGCAATCAATATGGATTTTGTTTTGGGATTGCCTAGAACTCAGAGAGGAAGCGATTCCATATTTGTTGTGGTGGACAAATTATCGAAAATGGCACATTTCATACCATGCCAGAAAACAAGCGATGCCACACACATCGCCAATTTGTTTTTCAGAGAAGTAGTGAGACTACATGGATTTCCGAGGAGCATAGTTTCAGACAGGGACACCAAATTTGTGGGACATTTTTGGAGGACTCTATGGAAAAGACTGGGGACGAACTTATCCTTTAGTTCAACATATCACCGTCAGACAGATGGACAAACTGAAGTAGTAAACAGAAGTCTGGGAAACCTACTAAGGAGTTTAGTCACTGAGAAAGGAAGACAATGGGATCACATTCTGGCACAGGAAGAATTTGCATTCAACAATTCAATGAATAGGAGCACAAGGAAGAGTCCATTTGAAATTGTGTATGGTATGCAGCCAAGAGGGATTGACGAATTAAGAGATTTGAGCCAAGATGAGTTCAGAAGTGCTGGAGCAGAGGATTTTGCAGCAGAAATGTAAGAACTCCATGACAGAGTCAGAGAACAGCTATAGGACAACAATCATAAATACAAGAGCAAAGTTGACCAGAGAAGAAGAGAAATTCAATTTGAAGTTGGGGATGAAGTTTTAGCTCATTTGAGAAGAGAGAGATTCCCAAGGGGAACACACAACAAATTGAAGATGAAAAAGATTGGGCCATGCAAAATTCTCAGAAAATTCGCAACCAATGCTTATGAGATTGAGTTTATGGACAACATTACGATATCACCAATATTCAATGTTGCAAACCTATATCCTTACCAGAGGAATGAAGTAGGAGAGATAGATGATCAGAAAGAGATTCAGTGGGAAGAGAAATTGCCCACAACAAAAATACCTCAGATGGATAAAATCATTGAACAGAGGGATGGAAAGAAAACCAAGAGGAAAACATATCCTGAGTACTTAGTGAAGTAGAAATATCATCCAAGGGAACATGCAAGTTGGGTCACAAAACCTGATATTTTGAAGCATGGAATGACAATGCAGGAGCTCATGTACAGGAGTCCATGAATTTTTTTAACCATAGGAGTATGATGCAGGAGAATCACCTTCATAGTCATCGACGCACACATGGAGGAGAGAAGAATGGCATTTCTGTTGGATTACTGAGAGGGGGGGTGAATCAGTAATAGAGAAATTTAACCATATAATCCAAGTGTTATAT
>JASDQU010218376.1:0-18083 GCA_032191745.1 Picea mariana | reverse complement strand
GATGAAAATGATATGTTCAGTACAATAAGAAGCTTTGCTCCCTTCTTTGAAGCCATGCAATGGGAGACATCATATTTGATAGAGCCACATAATCTGCAATTTTAATTTAACATGGTTTTTAACAATGATCTGAATTGCTAATACATGCAACAGCTTATGGAAGACCATACTGCCCTAATCACATTTACTACCTTTAAAGGCAGATTTATATTGAATGGATTGGAGCAAGAGATGGTTTCTAGTCTAGGTATATCACCTAGAAGAGCTGAGCAGTTGAGGAACACAAATATGAGTAAGTCAAAAGAGATGAGCCTAGTTGGAGAGACAACAATAGAGAGGAGAAATGAAGATAAATGTCCTGACTCATTGCATAAGGATCCAACATAACTGCATTCCTTTCCATAAGGATCTGACAAAGACGCATTCCTAAAATATATACATGAGTTCCTTTTTATTTTCCATTGCATATGGAGGCCTTCTATTAATCCTATTCGAGCTACACAAATTTGCACTCATAGAATAAAATCTACAACTAGAAACATGGAAATTACTCAACCTCCTTTCAAAACTACGAATCTGTCTATCCTTAAGATCTGGATTTTGTATGGAATCTTCAAGAGTATAGACAATGCATACTAAAATAAAATCAGAACAACAGACAAAAAGATACTAAATCTGCATAATTCAACACTCTGGAAAGTATGACAACAAACATGTTTATGTTCCTAAATCACACAACTCTATTCCTAAAGAAGAATTACAAGAGCAATATTCTCAAAGCTTGGATTATCTAACTCTTAAATTCTGTGTATCAGTGAACCACCCTAGCTTTCTCTTATAAAACAAGAAAAGAGAGGTTACAATAAAACCTAGCCACCCATGTGATGCGCCTCTTTGCAGAAGTTAAAACACTAACCCTAATGCATCCTCATGCATGAGTTTGCATACCTAGTGAAGTGTGCCCAACTCCAAAAGAGGAAAATACATGCAAGCATGCGATAATATCTCTCATTGATGCACCTATCTAATTTGGGGTTTTGTGCCCTCCTAAAGATAGAACAACCTCCACATGCAATGTAGCTTAACTCCAATGAGAACTGTGCCTTCCAGGAATAGAAAAATGTTCATGCAAAGTTCCTCCATCCATTGGGAGTTGCGCCTTTTTAAATCTGAAACATGCATGTTGTGTGTAGATTCCCTACACAACTGGATGCCTCTATCTAATTCGACACCCCATCCCTCTAAATAGCAACAATCAAAGATACACATGGCATAAGAAGGATGGAATGGATCTTTTGTTATACTCCATTGTTGAAGGAGAATCACTTAGGAGCAATGGGTAAAACTTTTAACTAACAACTAGCCTTTGTTTGCTATATACCAACAAGTTTGTTTGCATGAAGGGATTGAAGAGTTTGATAAAACTGTGCAAGAAAAGCAATGTTAACATAATCTAAAACACATGAAATAACAATGACATAGACTCAATACACAAATATTTACTCTGGAAATAATTAATTGGGAAAACCAGCCTAACTGAGAGACACTCCTCTCTCTCTCTCTCTCTCTCTCTCTCTCTCTCTCTCTCTCTCATTGTTTAACTTCATTGTTCACAATACAATATTTATGTATTCCATAGCATCCAAAAGCCTATTCTGTTAACCTGGATTTGATTACAACTTTGATTCCTTAACTGTCATTAGTTTACAACAGACTAAAAAAATATTGGCCAAAAAAGCACAATATAGACCAAAATGGACCACCTACGCTTTGGGATGAGATTGAGTCTACCTACAAAGAGTACAACACATGTCCCACATCCTCCCATTCGTTGTATTCTATGCAAAAATGGGGGCAAGAGGAAGGCTTATATAATTAGCTGCCAGGGGCAACATTGCCCATTGATTCTCTACACTAAGATAAATTTTCAATACTAACAGTGTTTTTCAATGAATCTACAATGTTCTTTAGGGTGTCAACCTTTTCCAACAATACTTTGTCCTATTCAACCATGTCTCTAACAAAATGGCATTGCACATCAATATGTTTTATCTTGGAATGATAAGAAGGGTTCTTTGTAAGAAAAATTGCACTTGAGCTGTCACAACCTATTGTTAGTGCTTTCTGAACAAAACCAATACTTGAACACAATCTTTGCAACCATAGAACTTCCTTACTTCCATGAGTGGCTTCCATGTACTCGGTTTCTGTAGTTGACAATGCAACTACACCTTGCCTCTTACTCATCCAATTGATTGCTCCACCRAATATGTTAAAAACATAACCACTTGTAGATTTCTATGGTCTAGATCTCCAAMCCATTCTGCATTAACAAAGCCCTRTATATCAACCTCTCTATGAGGTCCAGGTCTTCCTTGATAGCATATTGCATAAYGGAAGTGCCCTGTAGATATTTGAAGACCCTCTTTATAGTTGTCCAAKRTTCMTTCTCTAGTTTTGACATATGCCTACTCAAAACTCCCACTGCATGGGCAATGTATGGTTTAGTATAGACCATAGCATACATCAGACTTCCAATAGCTCTTGCGTAGAGAACATGGTACTCGTTGATTTGCAAGGTTTAGTATTGAAGTGCAAGGCAAGACATGTCAAGGCAAGGCATGGCTTGTCAAGGCAAGGCAAGACAAGACATGTCAAGGCAAGGCATGTCAATGCAAGGCATGTCATTTCAAGGAAAGGTATGTCAATGCAAGGCAAGGTCTGTCAATCAGGTTAGGAAATTGAGGCTTTAGGTGAGGTTGTTGGAGGATCCCCTAAGACTTTACAAGGTTTTATAATTTAGTGAAAGATTTGCCAATATTTTACAAGATTTTATAATTCAATGAAAGATTCACCAATATTTTATAAGATTATATAATTGGCTAAAAGATTCGCCAAAACATTATATATACATTTTATATTATTGATAAAATAGCCTTCAATTTTTCCTATGTATCATGGGGATTCGCCCATTTATTATACATATAAATTTAGGGGGGGTTCTTAAAATCACCCTTGCTAGAGAGAATGGTCAGAGATAGATATTCTCACACAGAAACTTGAAGCACAATTGTGGGAGAGCTAGCATGAAGAAGAAAAACAACCCATGAAGCTTCAAGAGAAGATAGAAAAAGTAGTGCTTGAAGGAAATAATGCTAGAGAAGCACTGCACAGACGAACAAAAAAATGTACGAGGATATTTCACGAAGTTAGCAATTGGATGGGTATCATTGCAAGGCGCAACTAGACTCTAGAATATATGCGCGCAAAGATACAGTCACTTAACGAATAATTTGTTGTCACCATGGATCCGTTGGAGCAGTAGGAACAATTTGATCAGATCCAGCATGCAAATAATGAGTTGAATCCTCTATTTGAAGCTTAATCAGTAGCTAAGAAAGAGCTACGGTAATTTTGACCTGTCATTCAGACATCATACATGCAGATGCATCAGGTAGATGCTATAGTTGATTTCGAATGGAACTCCCTGATCACATCCAATCCTAAGGGATGCATTACAGATGCAACTCAAATCAACAATTTGCCTCTTCATTCTTGGCCAATAATATTGTCTCTTGACTGTTGAAACTATTTTCTGATATTCTGGGTATCCTGCATATGGTACATTGTGCATTTATTTTAAAATCGCACTCCTTAATTCAGGAGAATTGGGTACATAAACTATATTTCTGTACAAGAGAATTCCATCAATTCCCAATTAATAATCCTCAACTTTCTGTTGCATTTTACCTTGATGTAATTTTTTTACCAACTCCATGTACTGCAAATCAACTTTTGTAGTTTTAGAAATTATTCCTTTAAGATCCATCTAATACATGCTAATGGTTGTAGCATGAAGTTCATGCACTCTCCTGCTGAGTGCATCAACCACTTTGTTCTCCTTTCCTTTGATGTGCTTGATATCAAAGTCATATTCACAGAGGAATTCCAACCATCTTCTTTGCCTAGAATTCAAAGTAGGTTGATCAAACAATTACTTCAGACCATTATGGTCTGTCCTTAACTCAAACCTCTATCCCATGAGGTATTTCCTCCACTTCTTCAAAGCATGCACTATGGATGTCAACTCCAAATCATGAGTGGCATAGAGTCTTTCATGCTCCTTCAATTTTATGGACTCAAAACATATTACAAATCCATTATGACTAAGGACTCCTCCAAGTCCTTCTTTGCATGCATCTGTGCAAACCTCGAAATATTCATTTGGATCAACAATCCACAGAATTGGAGCACTATTTAACATCTTCTTCAATGGTTGGAAGCTTATTTCACATTCTGCTGTGCATTGAAACTTCTTCCCCTTCCTTTGCAAGGAAGTGATGGGATGAGCTATTCTTGAAACCCTGCAATGAACCTTCTGTAGTATCCCTCTAGACCCATGAAGGATCTAACTTATGTCACATTCTTAGGTGTTTTCCACCCTCTAATGGCTTCTATATTCTCAGGATCCACTGGTATCCCATCTTTAGATATAATATGTCCCAAATAGTGAATTATGTTTTGATAAAATCAACACTTGCTCAATTTAGCATACAGTTGATGCTCTCTTAGCACTTGCAACACCATCCCCAAATGATGCTCATGATCTTCTTCCAACTTGGAATATACAAGGATTTCATCCAAAAAGACAATGAAAAAATTGTCCAAATATTCTCAGAAAACACCATTCATTAGGCACATGAAAACAACTGGTGCATTTGATAACCCAAATGGCACCATTGTGAACTCATAATGACCATACCTTGTCCTAAAGGCGATCTTGCTAATGTCTTCATCCCTGATCCTTACTTGATGGTATCCTGACCTAGGATCTATCTTTGAAAATATCCTTGCATCCTTCAACCAATCGAAGAGATCATCAATCCTTGGATTTTGTCTTCTCTTATTTTTCAACATGGTTTATGATGGCTGAACTCTTTAATCACTTATGAACATCAAGTAAAAGTCATAATTATTATTCCGCAACAAGTTATAGAGTTTTATGCGTTTCTCATTCTTGTCGATCTGATGCACAAATTACATTAAACATAACTTGTAATTTGTCAGTAAAACCTATGTTTTTTGGATCAGTGCACTATGTGACAATTTGGTTCGGTTCTAAAAATTGTTAATTTTGCAAAATGTGCAGTCAATTGAATTTTTGTCAAGCTATTAGACTTAATAGTTTTCCAGAATACATAAACCAATATGGTTCAACAAAATAATGTTTGACTCCAATTTCAGCAGGTCTTGGTTGATTAAGAACCTCTTAGGCTTCTATCTCTAATACCAGCTCTGTTCTGCCATAATTTATGAGTGCTAGATCCTTTTCTTCATCCCTTGGTTCGCATGTGACCACAGCTGTGACCCAGTGCTAATGATTTGGGTGATTATCTAGAGCATTGAAACTTTGGTCTCTAGAGCTTCGTAGGTTTCCCTTTTTCCACATGTCCCAAACATCACAGAACAATGAACTGACAAATGCGCGAAGAATGGTGGATCTATGGTCCACATTCCTTGCTCATTTCTAAGGTGGATCAGAGCTTCAGGGAATTTGACTTTGGCAGTTTTCAAAGAACTTCCCGACACATCTCTCAGAGTGTCGAATTGGTGAACTTGCAAAGTGGGGTGGATCAATGATCCACGACTTCCCATCATCCAACTGTTGATACTTGCTATGGAACTTTGGGCTTCAGGCTTTGGGACTTTGGACCTTCGGGGCTCTGGGAATTCATAGGATTTTACCTTTTCACATCCCAAAACTCTAGAATCACAATCTTAGATACTTCCATGTCACCCTCGGTGAAGTCATTACGTCACGTTACTTCGGCGCTATGAAACTTCAAAAATTTCTTCCTTCCATTCCAGAATGAACCATTTCTTCCAGAGTGTCAAGTCTCCGAAATTCACAATTTGGCACCACACGTCCACTGTGATCATCGGGGGCTCCACCATCCATGCTCGAGAGGAGGGCTATGTGGCGAAATATTATAAGAGGACACGTGGCCATATCAAACGGGTGGCACGTGTCACGTTCTAACTGGCATTTCAATCATCAAAAGGGTCTTAACTCACTAACATGTGGCACACACTCCATGTGTCTATGTCATCCTTAGTGACATCAACAGGCCACGTCACTTCGGCACTTCGGGCCTTTGGGCTTCAGAATATTTTACACTTGCATTCCTCAAATCTCCCAAACTCCAAACTACTTTACTTTCCAGGTCCACATAGTACAATTGTCAACAATTAAGGTTGTGGAACATGGCATGTCTAGGAATTTCCACATCACCATTAGCGGTGTCATCATGTTGTGACGCTTCTATTCCTCAGCTTCTGGACTTTTCACACTATCACATTCCAACGGTAAATAATTCTCCCCGGATCTATGGTGTAGATCCTCTCCGGGACTTCAAAACTTCAGGCTTCATCCCCTCTTGCTCTTATAACCCATAACTTTCGTAGAAGTTATGAAGTTTGAATGAATTGGAGGTTCAAATTCATGCACCTTTCTCCAGATATGACAATTGTGAAGGATCCTCCTTCTCTCGAACATATCCTATGGCCCAATCACCATGGATGTTGTGGTTTCTTTCCCTGTGGCTATTTCTTAAACTTTTACACCTCCTATGCTGCCAAACATAATCCAAGAGTTCTCTCAATGCCCTTTTGACACTCTGTACATCAAAATTATCTAGACTTTTTACTCTAAATTTATCATTGGTGGCCCATCCAGGTTCCGTGTAGAAACAATGGGCTTTGAACTTCAATTTTGTCCATTTCGACAACAATTATTTTCGGAAACTTTTTCTTCAACTTCCACTAACATGGCCCATCTAGGCTCAATGTTGAAACCATGGCTTTAATACCATTTTGTAACATCCCTAACCACCAACCTATGTCGGGAAATTCTACAATATCAACCATATATTTTATTTTCTTCTCTGGTACCATTTTATAACATCCTCATCCACCAACAGGATGGGCAACGTCACTTCCTGGATGTCTCTCCTTGCTCTGATACCATTTCGTAACACCCTTGACCACCAGTCCGGGCCATGCTACTCCAAATAAAATTCTAAAATCATATATATTTATATACATATCTATCTAATGCAAATTAACAGCTATAGAATTTTGTTCATGCCATTATTCATGCGGAACTAACATTAAAACATACATGCATTATACACAGGCAATTCTAACAACATTATAACTTTATTTATATATACACATCATACATAGAAAAAATATTTGGTACTTATATTTTAATATATGGCCACCAACTATGTGCATACCTCCCATGAACCTCACATAGACCATGTTGCTCATCATGCTCAGTAGTGGGTCACCCCTGAGCTGGGACTAAACTCCACCTGGAAAGGGATTCCTAGGCTTGGAAAGGACAATAGGATAGTCACACAAATCAACTGAAAGGATTTTCTCACAGGAGCTATCTCACACTAACATCCTACAACCTCTCATTCCCCACATGCCTGTCCCACCCCAGGAAGTGTGCCCCTTCTCTACTCAATAGTCCTTCGGCTGCCCCACTTCCCTTCCAGGGCTTCAACAATAGGCTAGACATGAATTCTTAGAGAACTATAGTTGTCGTTGGGCTCCATCTGGGAAAATAACCTTCCCAACAACCTCTCTCACATGGAGAGAGTTGTTACAGGCCTGAAAACCCGCTTCTTCAGTCCAAGGGCCGGACAACCCGCCTCCTCAAACCCATAGGCCTGGCAACCTGCTTCTTCAGTCCAACTCCTAAGTCAATTCAAGTAAGGGTTATGGAAACAACAAGCTCGGTATAGATCAGATGATGGAAGCAAGCCACGCTCATTCAAAGAATTGTTTTGGCAGTGAAATAAAACCGTTAAGGCACAGTATGGCTCAGGAAAAGTACAGGTGTGTTGTGCTTCACATGAAAAGTATGGGGTAGCTCGAAATGCCCATAGGTTCTAGGGGTGCGTGAATGATGCCGGAGTCGATAATGAAGGAAATGGATCAATGTGTGAATCAATGGGGAGTATGGAAGACTTACAAGAATGGATATGGTCGTGAGAATGGAAAGAGAACCCCCAACAAGCTATATTTCCCAGCTATAATTTGCATGCGCCCAGGTTCACACATGTCTTCCTGAAGCTGCATGAGCTCCACTTAACACTTGTTCCCTTTCCCCAGGAACTTAGGACAACACAAATTATTTCAACCTTAGCCTTTTGGAAATAATAATATAATATTATCCCTTTAGAGGTAAGCCCTCTAGCTTAGCCCCTATTCCTCAACACTTAGCCCCTTCCCTTACCCTACCTAGTGGAGCTTAGTCCCCCATAACTCTTTCTTTGTGGTCAGTCTACACGTAGCGGTGTAATTTTATTAATGATGTGTTTATTTACATATACAAAATCAGGCTCATTGGCCTTAGTATCTAGGGTCTTCGGCCTAATAAACACATAAGTCTTCCAGCCTATAAATACTTGCTCACTAGTTTATAAACATAATTACAATTCAACAGGGGCTCAGCCTTGGGGTGTTACACGTACAATGCCACCAAAACATTTATAGGGTGCACCGTAACACAATGTTACATTTCTCAGTGATGCATTTGGTAAACATGAACATCCCAATGCACATGTTTACCAATGCACTGCGTAAAAATATATCTGATAAGGGTGGTGCACCATGTACTTTAACGACCTGGTGCATTATCTGTACTTTGACACACAACCCCACCAATTATATGATTTTCTTTGGTGCATCGTTAAATGGATGCACCGATGCATTTATATTTACCAATGCACCACCTAGAAAGCTAAAAAGGTACGCGGTATGCCTTCTAAATTTACAGGTCACACTGTAGGCGGTCCAAGTTAAGCGCTTTGAACGTACTGTGAATTTTTGTTTTTTTACACTTAAAATTTCACTCAATTTTAAATTTTAATCAGGTGAAAAATTAAGTTATGAAGAAACAAGGACATTACCTAGACATTTTTTCATCAGGGAGGCATGGTTGCGACGTACTAAAAATGTTGGTTGTGGATCTTGATTATCTTCCTGATTAAGAGGCCTTTGTTTTAAGTCGTGTTTATACCCCATTAAGACTTTACACCTCAAAAGAATCTACACTCCTCCACGCGAGGGAGTGCAGGGGGCTTTCCCCTCCTAAGGGGTCCAGGGGGGGCATCCCCCCGATTGGGGGATTCGGGGGAAAGGGGGGGGCGACAGGGGTTCTGGGGCAAAGCCCCAAAGGAAACATTTTCTTGTAAATGTATATTGTAATTTCATAGTAAATCTGGACCGTTCATTATAAGGTTGCAAATCTGACAGTATAAGTTATGTCAGGGTTTTTTTCCCTAGAAAGAAACCCTATTTTATGAGGGAAATGTATTGTGGCTATGTATCATTGCAAATATTGTATTCTGAGTGAGGAGACTATGAGAGAAAGAAGAGGAAGTTACAACGGGTGTGATGTAGGTTGTATCCATTCATTTGATGGATAAGAATAAAGGAAGTACCTAGAAGTTTATCTGGTGGAGGTAGCCCACACTTGCTGAACCATGTATATCTATCTATCTATTGTATTGTGTATCTTATGTGTTTTATTTCTGCATTTTTTTTATTTTATTGCTCCACGGTCCTATTTTTCTAACAACTAGTATCATAGTGAAAGGTAATTCATAGGAAAATAGGGTTCTTGGTTCGAGTGGGAGTAATGGCGGAAGATGGAAAGTTTAGGGTCAAGAAATTTAACAGCCAATACTACCAGTTATGAAAGATGTAGATGGAAGATTATTTATATCAAAAGGATATATTCCTATCATTGGGTAGAATAGAAAACAAGACGATGACCATGAAGGATTAGGAATGGGAGGTTCTTGACAGAAAGGCACTAGGAACGATATGACTGAGCCTGGAAACGTCGGTAGATTTAAATATTTTGAAAGAAAAGACAATGAAGGAGCTAATGGATGCATTGGATAAACCGTATGAAACAACCTCGACATCCAATAAGGTATTTATAATGAAGATATTATTTAATATGAAGATGTCATAAGGTGGGTCTATTGCAGATCATTTAAATGAATTTAATACAGTTACTAATCAACTAAGTTATGTAAAAGTGGACTTTGATTATGAGCTTAGGGATCTTCTAATCTTGTTCTCATTGCCAGAAATATGGAATGGCTTGGTCATGGCCATAAGTAACTCTGTCTCTGGTCTGAACACTCTAACATTTGATGATGATGTTGGTGTTATCCTTAGCGAGTAAATGCAATGGAAAAGCACAGGTGAGACATCCGGTAATGCGTTAAACATGGAGAGAAGGAAAAGAAAAAATGATAGAGGAAAGGGCTCGAGGAATCGCGGGAATTATAGGAAGGGAAGATCGAAATCCAAACTGGGAAAGATAGAGTGTTGGAATTGTGGAAAGAAATGATATTTGAATAAAGACTATAGAGCTCCAAAGAAACAAAGAGATGGACAACAGGAGAAAAATCAAGAAGCAAATGTAAGAAGTGATGTGTTACAAGATGCTTTGATTCTTTCTGTAGATAATGTTTCTGAGTCTTGGGTAGTAGATTCAGTGGCTTCATTTCATGTCACACCCCATAGGAAACATTTTCTAGATTATTTACAAGGTGATTTTGGACAGGTTCATTTGGTTGATGATGCACCATGCAAAATTGTTGGAATGGGAAAGGTAAAAATAAAGTAAAGGAATGGAAACCAATGGTTGTTGAAAGAGGTAAGACATGTTCCAAATCTAAGGAAAAATATAATTTCAATAGGGAAATTGGCAAGTGAAGGTTGCATATCCATATTTACAGATAAGGTGTGGAATTTCACCAAATGATCATTGTTGATAGCAAAAGGAGAGAATGTAGGTACATTGTATTTATGTATTGGTAATACTGACTCTTTTATATCTTTAGCTTCTATAAGAGTGAATACAACATTGTGGAATCATAGGCTTGGACACATGAGTGAGAAGGGAACATGCATATACTTCACAAAAGAAATTTGTTTCCAAATATTAAACAAATTGATTTCGATTTCTGTGAGCATTGTGTTTATGGAAAACAAAAGAGAGTTAGATTTATTAGAGTCAGAAAAGAAAAGAAAAGTGAAAGGTTAGAGCTTGTGAATACAGATGTATGGGTACCAACTCATGTATCATCTCTTGTTGGATCCCATTATTATGATACTTTTATTGATGATGCAACTAGACAAAATTGAGTTTATTGCATTTGACAAAAATATGATGTTTTTGATACTTTTAATAAATGGAAATCTTTGGTTGAGAATGAGACAAGAAAAAGGTTGAAGTGTCTCAGGTCAGACAATGGAGGTGAATATTACAGAAAGGAGTTTGATGATTACTTTTCATAGCATGGTATTTGTAGAGAGAATACAGTTCTAGGAACATCACAAGAAAATCGTGTGTCAGAAAGGATGAACAGGAAAATCATGGAGCGTGCAAGGAGTCTGATATTGCATGGTGGTCTAACCTTATAGTTCTAGGATTATGTTGTAGATATTGTTGTTTACTTAATAAATAGAGGACCTTCAAGCTCTTTGTATGGTATAATTCTAGAGGAGGCATGGACAGGTAAAAAGGTAAACTATTCATTTTTTAAGACTTTCAGTTGTGAAGCATAAAGAAAATACAACAAAGCTTGAGGCAAAATCCAAGAAGTGTACCTTTATTGGATACAGTGTTAATGATTTTGGTTATCTCTTATGGGATTATGAAAATCACAAAATCATTAGGAGTAGAGATGTCATATTCAATGACAAGGTCATGTACACAGATCAGTTGCAGGGAAGAAACAAGAAAAAGAAAAACCAGAATACACAGTTCTTGATGAGATCACTGAAAAGGAAATTCCAAAGGTACCAAAAAATCAAATTATACAACAACAGGAGAAATAGGTACCTCAAACTCCTGCAATTGTTGTTAGAATATCTACCAGGTTAAGTAGACCCCCTGAACGATACTCTCCTTCATTGTGTTATTTACTGTTGACTGATTCTCGTGAACCAGAATGTTATGAATATGCAATGCATGTAGACATTAAAAAGAAGTGGGAGAAATGAATGAAAGAAGAAATGGATTCCCTGGTAAATAACTAGACTTGGGATTTGGTTCAGTTTTCTGTAGAAGAAAAGAGCACTACAGAATAAATGGGTTTACAAGTTTAAGGAAGAAGATGGAGGAAAAAGGTGGTACAAGGATAGACTTGTTGTAAAGGGGTTTGCACAAAAGAATGGTATAGATTTTGATAATTCATTTGCGATGAAGGATTTGGGTGCCTCAAAGAAAATCCTTGGTATGAGAATAACAAGAGACAGGAAAAATCACAAATTGACATTGTCTCAAGGTCAGTACATAGAGAAGGTGTTGGAGAGGTTTAGAATGCAAAATGCAAAACTAGTTAGTACACCTTTGGATAGACATTTCAAGTTAACTAAGGAAATGTTTCCCAAGACACATGAGGAGATAGAATACATGTCCAGGGTCCCTTATTCATCAAAATTTGGTAGCTTGATGTAGGCAATGGTTTGCACAAGACCAGATATATCACATGCAGTGGGAGTTGTGAGCGGGTATATGAAAAATCCAAGTAAAGAAAATTGGGATGAAGTAAAGTGGATTCTAAGGTATTTGAGAGGTATTGCTACTCATGTATTATGTTTTGGAGGTTTAGACACTATTCTAAAAGGATATGTTGATTCAGATATGGTGGGTGATAAAGATAGCAGGAGGAGCAGCACATGGTATATTTTTACTATAGGTGGAACAACAGTAAGTTGGATTTTGAAAATGAAAAAGGTTGTCTCACTTTCAACAACAAAAGTAGAGTATGTTGTTTCTATAGATGCTAGTAAAGAAATTATTTGATTACAGAGGTTTATGGAGGAATTGGGAAAGAAGCAGGAAAATAACAGGTTGTACTATGACAGTGAGAGTGCCATTCATATTGAAAATAAATAAACCTTCCATTCAAATACTAAGCATATACATCTCAAGTACCACTTCATACAATCTGTCTTGGAAGATGGACATTTGAAGTTGGAAAAGATACACACTAGACAAAATCTTGCAGACATGTTCAGAAAGGGATTAGCCAGGGTGAAACTGATTTCTTGTTCAGTTTCAGTTGGTCTTCAAGCAACAAGGTGAATATGAGAAATTTTCCAAGTCCAAGAAGGATCATACTCGAGTAGATACGCCAATGATGGAGTTGTTGAGATCAGTCTCTAAGTGGGATATTGTTGGTTGTGGAACCTAATTATTTTCTTTATTCAGAGGTCTTTGTTTTTAGTCGTGTTTATACCCCATGAAGACTTTACACCCCAAAAGAATGTACACTCTTCTACATGGGGGAGTGTAGGGGGGGGTTTCCCTCTTGCGGGGTTTAGGGGTAAGCAGTCCCCAGAAAGAAAAATTTCCTTGTAAATGTATATTGTAATTTCAAAGTAAATCTGGACCGTTCATTATAAGGTCACAGATCTATTGGTAGAAGTTATGTTAGGGTTTCTTTCCCTAGAAGGAAACCCTCTTTTATGAGGGAAATGTATTGTGACTATGTATCATTGTGAATATTGTATTCTAAGTGAGGATACTGTGAGAGAAAGAAGATGAAGTTACAACGTGTGTGTTGTAGGTTGTATCCTTTCATTTGCTAGATAATAATAAAGGAAGGTCCTGGAAATTTCTCTAATGGACGTATCCCACACTGGGTGAACCATGTATATCTGTGTCTCTATTGTATTGTGTATCTTTTGTGTCTTATTTCCTCATTTGTTTTATTTTATTGCTCTGTGATCCTATTTTTATAACAAAAAAAGCTAAATTTTCCCACCGTTTGGAAAAATTTGAAATTCATGCATTGAGTAAGAGACGAAAGGAAGGAAAGAAAGGAAATCACTGATGGAAGGTGATTTATATAGGAAAATTTTGCACTAGTGATTTTGAGCTCTACAACACTAAAATTGGTAAAAATGATTTTTATTGTTGCTAATTTTTTTTTTAAAAGCCTGTTTCAGTGAACCCGATGAACAACTGCACCGGGGCATACATTTTTAATGAGTGCACCAATTATATTTAAAAAAAAACATTTCTAACATAGTGTGGTTGTTTTTGGGCACATATGCACACCGTTACTACTACATAGCGCACCGCCATACTTTTTTGAAAAAATACAATGGTGCGAAATTTTTTGTTTAAGAATGACACAGTGCGATATAATAATAGATGCCCCAGTGCGGCCGATTTTACATAGAGTACCACGTAAATTTGGAAATTAACCCTAACACAGCTCTCCATATTGGAGCACTGGTGCGCACCTGTGCACATGATACAATGGAGTGCACTGGAATATATTTTTTGACATAATCCTACATTGGTGTGTAACTATTTTTTATTTAACCATATAATGATGTGCTCTACTAATAGTGCATTGGTGCTTCCAGTGTTACATTGTGCACCAGATCTTTTTAAATAATTCTATTATGGTGCATCATTATTTCCCAGTGCATCATTATTTTCGTAGCACACTAGAAAATATTTTTCTTTATTTGAAATAACCCTGCTACGGTGCACTAGTTTTGAGGGCACCGATGCGCCTATTTTATAAAATTCACTAGTACGTTATGTACTTATAAAAGAACCGGTGTAAAAACATACGCTAAAACCTCCGCTTGCTCGCCTTCGCTAGTATCATACGCTATAAATGGATTTTTGGGCTATTTTTATAGGGGTGTCCACAAAAACCTTTACTAGATGGTCTTTTCCTTGTAGTGGCATGGGCATTCCAAACTTGTGCACGCTTTCAACATATTTCTTTTAAAAATTCATGATCCTTCCATCCATATTTGGGTGCCCAAACATCTAATTTTATTGTCCACAACATTTTATTTTGTTATGTCCATATGTGTTGATGACAAAACAACTTTACGTTTAACCATAATCAACAATTTCAAAGTCCACAAAAACTTTGCATAGTGCCAATCATAATTGTATCAACAACACAACAATTGAATACTTGTGTCTACTAACCTACAATATTGTTTCATGGTTTTTTCTTTCATGCATAAGTCGATTTTCCCGTTTGATGCACATGAATCTACCAAATCCATATTAATAAATGTGGAATACTTTTGTTTTAAAACGTAATCAAAATCCAATAGATAAGGATTATACATAGGTAGGGGAGCCGTCAAATCAGTGGTGTAAAGCAATATGAAATTGGATAAAAGTGGAACTAATGAAAAACTTATTGTTGTTAAAATTGCAATTTTACAATGCTAAAATCTTATTCCAGAATGTAGAAACAAATTCAATGTCCTAAAAAACCTTTAATACACTCCAGAATATGTAAGCTTAATCATTGAAATTCAATCTATTTTTCTAAATTTTTAACTAGTTTTTAAATCAAATCCATAAAAAGATAAAAAAAATTCCATAAAAAGATAAAAAAATAAAAGTTTACCTAAAACATTTAGACTACTTATTTTTGGATGGATATCTCTGTTATGAACAAGACTACGGATGGATTTCTTTGTTATGAATAGAAAACATGTTGAGATTAGTAGTATTTTTTAATGAATCACCTTTCTCTAAGGTTGTACGCTATGGCTCGAATTTTGCTATGAATTCCTCTATTATGAACCAGAAACTGTGTTAAGAATAGCAATATTTTTGTGCTGAGAATAGTAGTGTTTTTTAACGAATTAATTTTCTCTAAGGTTGCAACTCTCTGTGATTTGCTTTCACGCTCTAATCATAGGATGACGATGACGACCAACAACATCATAATGATCATTTGTTTTTCTCTAATGTGGTAATGCTATGGCTACAATCCGACAATAGGGAGAGGGTTTCCACTGTGATCATGAGATCACGACCATGACCAACAATATTTTAACGATCGTTTGTGAGATATATTTATAAAAATTATAAAAATTTAAAATTTTTAAAAGCATGATAAATAAAATCTCTTTTAAATCGTTTCATTCACAAAATTCAGTTTAAATAATAATTATATTTAATTTAATTATATAAAAATATAAAAATGCAGAGGTCGCCAACCATAATCTCAAACGGTTGGACAGGCTATAATTTGTTCAAGGGCATGTCAAATTATATTGATGAAATCCCTTAAAAATCTCACTAATCTAGTAAACTTCAACAAATGAGAATGTACAGTAATTGAGTTTTCATGACAAAATTTGAAGCAGCCAAGTCTAGGATAAAATTTTGTTTAGAAAATACATGTTTTCCCTCCACTGGAAAAGAACCCAAAACCTTTCCTAGACAAACCGAAGGGAAAATAATTCAGGATGGTGATGAACAAGAAATTAATTAATGACAAATGATGAATTCTCACATTATCATGAAATTTACTTTCATAAGTACATGGATGACACAATTGTTCCAGATTACTTTACATGCACCTTTATTTTCTTTGTATACCGCATTGGCAAAACAATTACATTAACATACAAGATAATCTGAAAGCAATCAGAACAAAAAAAAAATGAAAGAAAGAGAGTTAAAAGATTTATCAAGATTCCTTTACATTATAATATGCCTGAGCTACATCAACAATCCCTTCCTAGTATCAGATGGTGCATCTTCCATTTGTTGTAGTTCACCTACAAACCCTGGCCCAAAGCTAACAACAAACTTGAGTACACCGCACAGATATCTACTCCAGTAAGTTGCTGCTAATTGAGCTTAACTTTGCATCTATTATAAAAAAATCCCAAAAACCATCAATGTGACTACTGTTACTTTAATTTTGCATTTATTATAAAAACAAATCCAAAAAAAAATACAACTATGCCACATTGCCACCAAGGCTTGATACTATATCTGTAGAGTCCTCCAATGTTTCCAAGTACAACCATGCAATGGTTGTGTGGATTTAACCTTCTGCTATGTGTAACTCATCGTACCCAACATGTTTGTGCTCAGTTCTACAATAGTGTTGGTGGGTTATGATATTCCCCATTTAGAGGTCGTCAAAGGAAAGTGTTGGAATATAACAAAATCCACCCATCTAGAATTGTGGAAGATTTGTATGTAAATACATTTCCAGTCGAAGATAAGATTCATGATCATACTGGGAGAAATAATTCCCCTTCAAATATATTTTGTATCATCATTCCTGCTAACTTCGACATGTAGGTCAGCTTCATATGAGCATCATTTCATGGAATAGCATCATTTCATGGAATAGTTATGATCCTTCTTCTTTAGCGAGGTCATGTGAATCTCATGGAATACCTTTGTTGACTCTGCTTTATACAAGAATCCTTTTCCTAGTTCAAACTCTTTAATGGATGCCAATATTGGACCATGACCATCCCATTTGGTTTGATTTAAAATGGTGTGAAACAACATGGGATTTCCAGGGAAGGTTAACAAAAGCTTTATTGGCGCGACTTTCCATGATAATTTAATAGAAGCTTGATTGTTCCTCTCTCATTTTATATAGGATATATCCATCACATTATGGTTCTATACTCTTTTCGTCCACTACAGAAACCACTCAACATGATCATGTTACCTTACGTGCCTGAAATCAATCTCTCATTCTGGATTCTTAAATATCTCATTCAATATTATTACCTAAAGTTATTTTGCATTCGATCTGTGACAAGAGAGCTCCAAAAAATAGTTTTGAGTCTCATTCTACCTCCCTCCTTTCTATCAGTCAAGTAAGACCTTGACCTATTCTATGCAATGCTAGCTAGTTAGGTCATTGGTTGTATTGGAAACTTGTTCATTGATATTGATGAATGAAAAATGCATCATTTTGTTGAAAGTTAGATCTATTTCCATGGAGATGAGACTTGGTGTGGACTTGATTGAATTATATGTAAAAAATATTCACTTTATAATTTTTTCTGCCTCTCAACAGGACCATGGAAATGAGCATTGAAATTGTCTTTGTATTCACATTAAAGTTTGAATTATGTCTTTCAGATTCTTCTTTTGCATTGTTCTATACTTCAATTTTCAAGTATGATTGCATTGCATGAGTTTTTATTTTCTTTGTAGATGAAAT
>JASDQU010218373.1:4405-16684 GCA_032191745.1 Picea mariana | reverse complement strand
ATGGGAATCCATCTCAATGGACTACATGTGGGGCCTCCCATCCACCAAGCATGGAAATGACTGTGTTTTTGTGGTTGTTGATCGCTTTTCTAAGATGGCGATTCTGGTTGCCTACAAGAAGAACATCACAGGAGAGGCCACTGCCAAGCTCTTCTTTGAATGAGTCTGGGTACATTTTGGAATCCCACAAACCATTGTCTCATATCGGGACATTAGATTTATTAGCACATTCTGGTCAAGCCTATGGTCACTGCTGGACACCAAGCTCACCAAATCCACGACCTTCCACCCCCAGACAGATGGCCAAACCGAGGTCATAAATCGAATGATTTTGCATATCCTTCACATGTATAATTCAAAGCACCCTCTCACATGGGATGAGAGACTTACATATGTCCAAAATAGCTACAACCAAGCCCTGCATAGCTCAACTCGCCACAACCCCTTTCAGGTGGGGTTGGGATCCCAACCATTGGGTCCCATAGATGTTGCACTTCCCCTTGTGGTCACCTCAACTGAATCATCTCCTTATCCAAATGAAGCTGACAAAGGCACCTAGTTCATTGAGTGGATGTAACACATCCGCCAACAGGTTCAGGATATCCTATAGAAGTCCAATGACAAGTACAAGAAACACCATGATCAACATCAGGTTCCACATAAGTTTCAAGTGGGCGAAAAAGTTTGGTTGCACTTGCAGAAAAAATTCCTTATAGGACCCCATCATAATCTTCACCCACTCCATTATGGGCCATACACAATCACCAAGGTCATGGGGGATAATGCGTTTGAGCTTAACATTCCTCCTTTCCTTGGCCTGCACCCAGTGTTCAACATGGATCTCCTTCACCCTTATTTCCCACCATTATTCGACACCTCAGACATAGCAGAACAACTGAAACCAACAAATATCAACCCCAAATGCATACAACAGGAATCCAATGATCATATCGTAGACACACATATCAAGGGCAATCGATAGCAAGGGATCCAACTTTATTGAGTCATCAAAGCAGGGCAACTCCTGTACCAAGGAAAGTGGCTCACCCGGAGCCAAATTCAACATACATTTCCTCATCTGATGGGTGAAATCAATGCAATGGAGACCATTTATTCCTAAGGAGGGGGTATTTATTGATGTGTATATCAGTGTCCACCCACGTTTTCCAACTGGCTCAAAACAATTTTCTAGCAATTTTGGCAATTTACTATTTTTAGCAGTTTTAACTTCTGGGGCCATTTTGAGGGCCTAAATGAAGTATTTTCAGGATCAAGATTTTAAATGATATTCAAAGGAATTATTGATCCCCCAAAATGAATCTCCTCAATGATACCTTTCCAATGGGCTATCATACACCTAAAACATAGTTCGTATGCAAAAGTTACGACCCCGAGAAGTTGATGTACTAACTTACCTAGATGGGGCCCACATGAATTTTGGCACTTCGTCTTCTAGTGTTAGGTTTTTGGATGTCTAGGGATTTTGACATTCTTTTTTATTGTAAAAATTCCTTCATAGCCTCATTGTAATGATCTTCTTGCGAATGAGCGCAACCATCACATATCTTCTTAGAGATAAACTGCCACCATTCCAGCAAGCTTGTTTCAACTGCATTTTATAGTTTCAGCTTATTTCCTTATTGAATAGAAAACCAGTTTTACTGTATCTCTGTTATTGCACCTATTAATAATCTGTAGTCATTTCATTTTTCTCATAAAATCTGGATCATGTTTAGAAATAGAATATTGTTGTGAAATATATGACTCTAGAAATGTGTCGTATCTTAGGCTCTAAATTAGGAGTATAGTTAGAAGATTGTTAAAATAACATTTATTGTAAATGGAAACTTTTTTATTTAATAAGTGATACATAACTAGATTTTGTTAGGACATTTAGCTTATATATAGCTCATTGCAAGAGTGTTGGAGTGTTCGGGTGTAAGCTCTTGCAAATTCTCATATGTAAATTATTTTCCTATTTAATAAAAGTGTGTGTCTGAGGACACTTCTTCCATTATGGAATGCAAAATATATAACCTGAAGGCTTTAAGGGATTTAACCAAATCATAAGCCCACTTTTACATAATATCATACCTCACGTCTGCATCCCTTAATGCCCTTCTGAAAAAGGAAATGGGTTGGTCCATCCCATCTGTGTTTTTCTGAAGAAGAAAAACATCGTATGTGTCATTTGAGGCAAAATAAAATATTATAAATTATTTTGAATAATTAGGGTTGATGAGAATAGGTGCCTCAGTCAATACTTGTTTTATTTGATCAAAAGAATTCCGAGCTTGAAAAGTCCATTTCACCTCATTTCCCTTTCTAAGCATAGATGTGATAAACTTAACCAATTCAACAAAGTTAGATATGAATCTTCTCAAAATATTTATTTTACCCAGAAAATACTGAATCTCCTTCTTGGAACTTGGAAGAGACAAATTCTTGATGGCCTCTACTCTACTTCGATCAATCCTTACCTTTTCTGCTGAGACAATGTGTCCCAACAACTTACCTTCTTTCATAGCAGACACAGACTTCTTAGGATTGAGTGACAACCCAAACTTTCTGCATTTGAGGAAAACCTTCTTCAAATAATGATAATGTTCCTTATCAGACCTTAATAACACTGTAATGTCCTCTAGAGAGATGACCAAAAAATTGTCCTTTTCCCCAATGAAGGCAATATCCATTGCTCGTTGGAAAGTAGCTCCAACATTCAT
Organism: Picea mariana; assembly: GCA_032191745.1. NCBI lineage: Eukaryota > Viridiplantae > Streptophyta > Pinopsida > Pinales > Pinaceae > Picea > Picea mariana. The sequence goes on along the minus strand of JASDQU010218373.1, from coordinate 13,961 downwards.
GAGACCAAAGGGCATATTGGCATACATAAATGTGTCCCAAGGAGTAGTGAAATATATTTTATCTTTATGTTCAGGTAAAATAGAAATCTGATTGTAGCCCGAGAAGCCATCAATCATGGAAATCCTTGCTGAACCAGTCACCCTCTACAAAATATGTTCCATATTGGGAAAGGGATAATTATCTTTCTTGGAACTTCTGTTTAAATTTCTGAAATCAACAGAAAGTCTAATTTCACCATTATTTTTCCTCACAAGGACTATATTGGCCACCCACTCAGAGTACCTTAAAGGTATGATGATCTTCACATCAAGCAACTTCTTGACTTCCTTTTCCATATTAGGCAGGAACATGGGATTTATCTATCTTAGTTTTTGCCTAGATGGCTTGGTCTCATCCTTCAAAGGAATTTTATGTTCAATGATGCTTGTATCATAAGTTTGTAGGTCCTCATATTTCCAAGAAAATACATCAGTAAACTCCTTTAATAACTTCACGTACTCAAAACTTTGTTCCTCTAATAAAATTCTAGACAACTTGACATACTTGGGATTTTCCTCTGTACCTAAATTGCATTCTGTGACATCAACTTCTTCATTTGAAATTTTAACCTTCAAAACCACATCATTTTTGTCAAATAATCTCTCCAGAGGGACCAATCCTTTGGGAATATGGTTACTGGGCAATTGGACAATCTTGTGGTCTGGAATTTTGTTGAGGAAAATATCGACATGAAGGATTTTTATATCTTGATTTTGATCAATGTGAAGAGAAAAAAACTCTTCCACTATTTCCATAAATCTGTTAATCTTAAGATCATCCTCAAAGACCTTCCAATGTTTGACATTGTCAGTTATAGAGGGTCTATACTTCACTTCCACATCATACTTGAGCTTGGGGGGCAAAGGGATCTTAAAGTTACTAGCAAAAATGACCAAAGAATCTACCATAACATTCTCTTCCCTTGGAACAAAAGATATGTTAAAAGCTAAGAAACAATTGTCAATAAGATCCCAAAATTCATTTCTGTAAGTCCTTAATTTGGGATGTTTTGATTGATACAGATTTTTAACCTGATTCTTAATTAGTTCAACATCTTCGAAAACTGCTAACTCCTCAATCTTCATATCTTTAGTAGCCCCCAACCCCAAAACAAGAGCCTCATACTCTGGAACATTATTTGTGGTTTCAAATTCTAGCTTATAAGACACGGATATGATTTCTTGAGTTGGGGAAATAAAAACCACTCCAACACCAACAATTTCTTTAGAAGAGGCCCCATAAAAAAAAAACATCTTCCAAATTGGGGTATCTTGAGGAGGTGTCTCACATGTTTTTATAGGATGTTTTCTAATTTCAATGGGTGGCTGAGGAGTATCAATAAGTTGTAGATTACTAGATCCTCGATCAGTTTCAATTGCATAAATTGGATGGTTTGTAGGATTAGCTTCATCACTAATGATGTAAGCTAGTTGTGCTTCCATGTATATCCTTTTGTGATATCCTCCAAACACAAGAATAATGGCATATGAAAGATCCATCTTCAATGTCCCCCTTAGTCTCTTAATCCAATATCGTGAAAATAACATCCCAAACTTAAGGGGGACATCAACCACTACAATATTCATGACCACACTCTTCATGGGAAGTGGAAACAAAGTAACAACCATGTCTTTAATCACTCCAAGGAATTTCACTTTCCTGGAGTCAAAGGAGTATAGGTCATGATAGGTTTTAGTAATTTATAGACCTATCTCATCCATGACATTTTTATGCGTAAGGTTATGAGATGCACCTGAGTTCATCAAGCAATTGTGCAAAACTTTATCATGAATATTCAATGATGTGTAAAAGGGAGGAGAAGAGTTATCCCTATCTTGTACCAGAGGTCCCAATATGAATCTTGGTGTTTCATATTGTAAGTTCATTGAGTCTATGGAATTTGAGGAAGACTTAGGTTGCAACATCTTGGAAAGGTACTTTTTAAATTCTTCATTTTTAATCAATTCTAAAAATGGCATTGGAATTTTGATCTTTTGAATTTCATTGTCAAAACTGAAGGAAGATGGAGATTTCAGAATTTCCTTAATTTTTGGAATAGGGGCCTTAATAATTGTTTGATGGTTTTTCTCCTCTTTTTTCTTGCTGCTAGAAGCCACAACTTTAGCAAAATTTTTTGTTTTCTTGGGATGATCATATGTACTAGGCTTTCCATCCTTCTTTTTTGACCTCAAGTTGTATTTATTTTGGTTTTCATTTGTTTTCTCCCCTTTAATCAATTCATTCAACTTACTGTACATAATGGACTCTTCATATGTAGACTGAGTTAAATGAGGGGAGTGGGAGGTATCACCGAAACAATGAATTTCTGGATCTGTTTCTTCATCCTCTCCTACTTCATCATCAACTGTGTTATTTTGAGGAGGGGTATGAAATTTTTGGCCATCTCTATTCCTCTAATCTCTTTGAAGGATCCGAGGGGAATTATTATTTCTTCTAAAATTTCCTTTGTTACCAGTATCTTCTATGTTTATGTTATTTTGTCTTCCCTCAAGTTTCATTTTTTCCATTTCAGCAGAAAATGATTTAACCAACTTAGTTAGTTCGTCTACCTAAGGGTTGACACTAGAAGAATCAGAGGTTGAAGCTTCAACCCTATGTTTCCTCCTATCTCTATCATATTTTCCTCTTAGCTTATCAACTACCAATATGTTTGATTCTACCTCCAAGGTTGCATCTTTCATATGAGCTAATGAGGTAGATCTCCTTTATCTCATCAGGATGCAAAATTCAGGGCCAAAAGAACTGACATAGGTTATCTTGGCAGAGGTTTGAGTAGGTTTAATCTCTTTGGGGATTTTATTGTACATTTTTTTAAATATTTTTGAAAAATCTGAAACTGATTCCCCTTCTTTTCTCTTGAGTGACCCAAACTATGTAATATAATACAAGAAATCTTTCTTATCACCCCAATTCCTCAGAAAGGCATCATCCAAGGCTTCCATTCCATTAATCGATCTAGGATTTAAACCCCTAAACAATTTTCTAGTCTCACCATCAAGGCTTTGTACACAAAATCTCATCCAAACATCCTCATTTTCAATATTAATATTGTCAGCATAGCTATAAAAAGATGCAAGGTGCTCCTCTACAATTATGTCCTCTTCTTCTGTAAACTTGGGCATGTACTTAAGATAGTATCCAACTGGGAGAGATTTCATACGATGAGGAAACACATGAGGATCATACCTTGCAACCACTTTGGAATCCATCCTATTTATAGGAATGTTTTCACTTGCCATTTGATTATGAAGAGGAGGATTATAAATTATAGGATAATTAGGGGGGGACTGAGTATTGATTGGTACAAATACAATCTGAATGATGAGTAGCTTAGGATAAGGAAGAGTATAGGATAGGGAATTTTTAATTTTAACAATCAGAGGCTGAGTCTTGGAGGAGGATGGTGGAAATTTCAAGGGAACTGAAGTTCCTTCTTATTTGGTCACAACAAGTTTAAAAGAGGGAGGAGAAGGAGAAACTAGGGTAGGAAAATCCTCTATAATCTCAAGTCTAAACCAACTTACAACATCAGGTGAGGAAAGCACTTCAAAACTTTCAAAACTTTCTTCTTTCAAATGGGGAGAAAAAGAGGAATATTCTATAGGGAAATGTTCAAGGTTTAAATTTCTAGGAGTTTCCACGAAAGGTAAAAGAGGATCATTAGATACAACCACTGGTGTTTTAAAAGTAGAATCAAGAAAATTTCCAGAAGTACCTGAAACAACAGCTGAAAAACCTTCTTGATAATCTTTTCCCTTCTTGATGATCTTCTCTGGGTCAACTTCAGGTGTAGCCAAAGGTTAATGTGGGTTAGACCTCTAGTGTATTCCTTTAGGAGCCACAACTAAAAAAATGGAGTCGCCATGTGAAAACTATAGTATTCAATGTATTGATTACTGTGCACCCTCAGAACAAATATTTATTTTTCATTCAATCCTAGGGAAATGTTTTCAATCTATTTCCCTGCAACGATGCCAATAATGTTAGTACTGGAAGTTACACTTTGACTACTAAAGTGCAAGCTCAATACCCATCAATAGGTTTGCAAGGTAAGTTTTAATATAAAGTGTCAAATGGATAAAACTTAACCCAACAATGTAAATCACAAAACAATCTAGATAAAATGTATGAGCAAAAGAGGTCTTGTCTAACTAGGATCACGGTTTTAAAAAATAATGTGGATAGAAGGAAGACTTTAGTGAGAAAAATTAAGTAAGTCTACTATTAGCATCAGGAATTACTAGTAGATCAATGAAGGAAAAGCTTTAGACACAAGAACTTCTTTAATCAAAGCTTACACTCTGAGAACAATTATAACAACATCACAATCAAAACTCCATTGAAATACAATTATAAAATATCAATTGAAGCATTCAATAAAAGTAAATTTTAGAGTAAGAGAGAAACACGATGGCAGGAAAGAAACTGACTTCTATTAGACAAAAAATCATCAAGTCTGATACATAAAATCCAGAGTTGGATCTATTACATCAGTATATCACTAAAAAAGTCTTACATTAACCATCTGAACCCATACAATGAATTTTAACACCCCTCTTATATCCTAGGATATGAATGACAATTGTATAATTCAAACCCCATCCTCTAACATAGGATTCCCACATCATGAAGCTAGGGTAACTACAACTGTTCAAAAAAAAAACTGATTGCTAAAAACTATGCTTAATGCTGGTAACTACCCCAATATATTTAATAGGCTTGATGATGTGTCCCTTGAGTGCATATTCTTCTTGGCAGGTGTCCCTCTAGCTTTAAACTAACCTTCAAGCAACTGTCCCATACTCCTATAGCAATTTGGCAATCATTGATCCACTTGAAAACTCCAAAATAGAAGTTCACAACATATTCTATAGCGCCAACTGTATCAACCAATTCGTAGGGAAGTTTGCAATGCCTGACTACATAAAAGAGTTCGCAGCGCCAGGTACTGTGAACTTTCCTGTAGCTTCTTAATGTATCTAGTATATCTCCAAAACACCCTAAAAACCATATTTAGAGTTAGAGATTCCTATAAAAACTTCATTATTTGGTGTATGAGTTAAAAACTTAGTCATAGGCATCATACTTCACCAAAATCTCCAAAAATGCAAGAAAGAAGCACTGTCCAAAACTGAAACTCTTGAAGACATTTCATATTTTACTTTTTGAGTCTGGAACTCCTTCTTGTGGAAACTTGGGCCAACATATCCAAACTCCTCTTGGATAAATCTTCCTTAAAAGGTTGTAGCTCCAATTTTAGTTTTCTGATATGAGCTTGGAAATATCTGTTTTGTCTGTATAAATTTTTGAGTTGCCTATGGAGAGGAAGAAACCTTTTTTCTACAAATCTAGCCTTGTCAATAGTTTCCATATACATATCCATAATATCATTTAACTTCTTGTTTTAAACCAACCCCTCTCCTTTCAATTTAGAAATTTCATCTCTGTCCTCTTTAAGCTGTCTGTTCATCCTTTTAAAGGTAGGGTTCTTTGGAGGAGTGGTTATGTATATAACCTCAATGTTCTCCTCAATAGGTAAAATTTTACCTTTACCTTTTCTCTTGATGGGAGCTTGCACTATGTCTTCTTTTTCAATACTTTCCTTCTTTGCTGATGATCTAGAGAAAGGTATCCTAACCTTATCTTTAACTGCAACATATGGTGAAGAGAAAACTAACCTCCTTCCTTTTGAGCCCATGGCTTTGGTTGATGGAGTTTCTGCTGACTTTGGAGTTGGTTTGGGTGAAACCTTCCTTTGTGGAGAGTAATGATACTCCCCTTCTCCTTCTCGTTCCTTAGTTGTTTCATCATTTTTAACAATACCTTTTCTTTTTCTTTTCTTGCTTGTCTCTGTGTGTACAATACTATCAACCTGAAGAGGGATTTGTACCCTAGATTGTGGAGTAGGAAAAAATTCAATTGAAAGTGTGAAGAAGCAATGAATTTCTCCCAGTCAATGTTTTTTTTCTTTAATTCCTCTATCACAAGAATTTTAATTATCCTTGAATGAAAACCACTTGTATCAAATTCCTTATACTTAGCCTGGAATCTGTCAGCCATTTTTCCAATACTCCTAAACAAATAGAAAGGAATATTCATAAGGTATTTCCTGTGAAGTGCAACAAAAAGTCTTATGTGGTACTGATAAATCATGTTGAATCTCCCTTAACAGGTAAAGTATCTTTGGATTACCCTTAGAATCTTATCAAAACCTTCAATCATGTGGCTCCTAGGCACTCCTTTTGATAAATTGTCTCCTTGATATTCTGGTTTGAGGAATTGTTTGGAGAAGGCTTCATTTAGATTCATGGCTTTAAACCACCTTTCACCAGTATTAGGTATTTCAGTAGCTTCTTCTACGGTCACTTCATATATCTCAATTTATAGTGTCCCAAACTTGGTTTTGGTTCCATCAAAGTTCAAAGAAAATTCCCTAGCCACCTCAAGGTTCTCCCTCTGCATTTTCTGACAGAACCTAAAATAGCCCACTCTTTGGTAGACTTCCCTGATCAGGGGTTCAACAAAAAAAAATTGCATGTCATAGGGCTCAGTCCTCAAAATTCCCCCTCTCTTGTGAGACTTCTTTTGTTGTGGAGTATCCATTTATGTCATATGAATAAAATATTACTACAAATTTTAATGATGCAAGAGGAAAAACAAGAAAAATAGATGACTAAGGTTTTGATGGATGATATTTCTCAAAAGGATGTTTCTATATAAGGATTTATGTGTTTATCAGCCTATTTGACCTCCAGGCTTAAGAAAAGGTATCTTACAGTCAGGGAGATGAAGGAAGGATACACATAATCATGAAGGTATAAAGAAACAACTTGTTGTAAGATGATTTTTTTTCACCATCTCACTATCCTCTTGCAAAACTCACAATGAATTCACAAGCAAACAAATTTTAATCTCAGACCCGATAAAATTGAATTTAAAACTAAGAGCCTAATGAAAATATGTAAAAGGTTCTGGGACAGGGGATTCACAGCGTCGAGCTTGTTGCATAGAGTTTACAACACCAAAATAGGGGGTTTGCAGTGCTTAGGAAACTAAGAAAAACAACAGAATATGAGATGGGAAAGGTTGCTTGAAACAAAGATTTGTTAAGGATTTAATGAAAAAGGTTTAGAGATCATGAAATTGGGTTGGGAACATGTCAACAAGGTAAGTGGAAAAGTTCTTAGCACGTATCACCAGTCCCTAGTTCCCAAAAGAAGAAATAACAAACTTATCCTTTCTGGTCCTTCAAATGAGCTAAAAATACTCATGGAGTACTTGGTGGCTTTGACTTGAAGACTGATATCCTTGAGCTTGAACAATTTTGTTTGTAGATAACCTAACCTCCAAATCACCTTATCCATCTAGTTCACAACAATTTTCATAGCGGCTATTTGAAAACACCAGGTTTGTAGCACCGAGCTAGAAGTGATTTGAAAACTTGGAGAATACAATTAAAAAAAATTATGACAAAATCCCAGGCTATATTTGAAAATATAAGTGCTGAAAACAAGGAGATATTCATTGACAAGACTCATGAGCACAATGATGGTAATGAAAGCATAATGTACTTTGGATGCGCTGCAAACTCTCTGGAGAGTTGGCAGTGTACAAATGAAGATTGATTTGACATCCTAATGGGTAAGGTGAAAAAATGGAGGGGTCTGAGTACATCATGGAGGGGGTGACATGTCAGGGTGGTAGTGGAGAAATGAAAAATGTGATAGGTGAAGGTTTGTCTAACTTACCATGATGATCAAGATATAACCCAAGGATTATAGACAAAAACCAACACTAATCTTTAGTTTATTTGTTTCAAAACTCAAAAATGACTATAGGGAAAAGACAAAGCCAAAAATTTAAACAACACTTATGACTCAAAATAAAAAACCTAAAGACTTTTTGACCCAAGCAATTCTATGTGATAACAACTAGCATAGGCCTTGCTAAATTCCTTACCCATTGCTGAGTATTATTTCCTTAATTTGTCATATCAACCCTTGTTCTAGCTCTGTGTGCATAAAAATTGCTATTCTTGGTCCTTTGTTGCGTCTTTCGGGTGATATCTTTTGTATGTTCTAATTTGGATTTTGGTTCTAGATTCCTCGGGCTTGCCATTTTAAAACTAGCTAGGGACACGATTATGTCACATGGTCCAATGCTCTAGAGTATGTGGACATTGTACATGGATTTTGGCAGTCGCGAGCCAAGTGTTTGGGTTGATTACAATTATAACATATAATCGATCCTCTTCCTCCTCTACCAAAATTTCCTCTACCGCGACTTCTTCCAAATTTTCCTCTGTTCCTTGGATTGAAGCCTCTTTAATTATTATATTATGGACCCCCTACTTCTGCTATGACATTCTCTTCTTGTATCCTGTACATATTTTATGTGCACTCCCTCATTAAGTCGAACACACAACAATCCTTCTCTTCATGCCCCATTGATTTGAAAACGTTGCAGAAATATTTCCTTGGGGTAATCTGATAATTTTGTAGTAATGGACACTCATTTAGGTGATGGCCCCATTTATTACATATCTTGCAATATCCTCCTCCTGGTAATGGATTCAGTGTTCCTTTTTCCAATTATTGCGCGAATGTTGGGAATTTGTCCTTGTGATAGCCTTTAGTCCTACATTTGGTACACTAGAATTGCTCACATTTCTCCTTTTCCTTTGTCATTTTTTCTAGTTGAATCGTCAATGCAACCAAATGCATCTAAAATTGTGCCATCCCTCGACTGTTTCCTACAAGAGACAATTCTATTTTCATTGCAATTTCCAGTGCCTCGAGCTACGAAACAATCATCTATTGAATCAATGGATTGCAAATATGCGGTAGAAGCCACGTAATGAACCATTCTTGATGTTGTTGATCGGGGATATGGAAATTTATTTTACCCCTCAGATCCTTGAAACTTTGATTGAAATCCCACACTGACTGCATTTATACTTGTTTAATCTCCTTTAGTTATATGATGTACTGCAACTCTGAATTTGGCTTATTGAACTTCTTTAGTAGCACTTTCCTTTTCTCTACCAAATTTTTGGCCTACCCTATAGGTGTGGTACTCTACAACTTGATGTATCAGACTAGCAAACTAACTCTAAATGTTGTCTCCAATTGCACAATCTTCACAGCCTCATCTTGGAAATTCTTTGTTACCCAAATTGTCTCGTAGAAAAACACGTGTTGTTTCAGGTCCTCTAACCCAACTCCCTTGAACTCAGACAATCTAAGCGTGTTTTCTACCCCTTCCATGTTTCTTTGTGTATTCCCTCCACTTGGTGATGCTAGTTGAATCTGATTATGACTTTGACTCTGTGCACTACTTCCACTACTATGATTTCTACTACTCGGTCCTCCTTGACTAACTAAAATGGATTTTGATAAGTATTCAAAATATTATTTTTGATTGTGGTGATGAACCCGGGGTCATGGATTTGAAACAAGATCTTGTATTATTAGGACTTACAAGTTCTTCTATTAC
>JASDQU010218372.1:0-10918 GCA_032191745.1 Picea mariana | reverse complement strand
CAGATCAAGAAAAAGGAGCATGGGAGTTAACCTCCAAGTCCTTTGGACTTCATGGCTTCATCGAAGTTATGGGTTGTAGAGCGGAAGAGGTCAAAGGCCCGAAGTCCGAAGTTCCCGAAGTGGATGTACACTGTAGATCTGGGGAGAAGAGCTTGATAGTTGGATCAAGCCAAGTTAAAAGGCCAAACACATTGGTGAAGGGCGAAAGCCCCCGAAGCTCCGAAGTCCAAAGTTAATTCAAACCGTCTGTCAAGAGGGACGTGTGTCAGTAGATTGGTTGTTCAGGATTTTGACGTTTAGTAGAATTAGTGTGTGCTGAGGAGAGAACTCCCGAAGCCTGAAGTTCTGAAGCCCCAAAGAGCCAAAGTAGTGAGTCACGACGACGTCACCTAGAGGTGACGTGGACCTCTTCTATACCTACCATGTGCCCCCACCTAGAATGTTGACAACTGTACTATGTGTGACCTGAGGTTTCATAACACAATTAAAGGTCGACAGGCCCACACTAGCATTGATTACGATACATCAAGATCGATGACCAGGAGGCAGTGCGGGGACCCAAATTGCACGGGCGTTAATTTCCCAGGGTGGTCTCGCAATCCAAACCATGGTTTTACCGGGGGGTTACGTGTCAACGTCAGAGGAATTGTGAGACGAAAGGCGGGTTACTCCAAACCACAGATGCATGACCCCACAATTTGAAAGGCGTTAAGTGATGTAACTATTTGGTATCTTAGTTCAAGTACGAAAACCGTGGGTCCCAGTGGACGCGTGGTGCCAGTTGTGAAGTTCAGAGATTTGACACTACGGAATAATGGTTCATAAAGGAATTAAAGGAAGAACTTTCAAAAGTTTCATAACACCGAGGTGACGAGACGTAATGACGTCACCAAAGGTGACATGGAAGTGTTTGGAGATTAACGGTTCGGGGGTGTTGGGGGTGTGCGGATGTGAAATCTTTTGAAGTCCTAAAGCTCCGAAGCTCCAAAGTCCCAGAGCTCAGATGCCTGAAGTTCCATAGTGGGTGTCAGCCATTGGACACTGGGTAGTCATGGACTGTTGATCCACCCTACTTCGTGAGTTCGTCAATCCTGAACTCCGAGAGATTTGTTGTGCTGTTCTTTGAAAACCTCCGAAGCCGGAGCCCAAAGTTTCAAGGCTCCGGATAATCACCCAAATCATAAGAGCTAGGTCACAGTCGTGGTCACATGCGAACCAAGGGATGAAGAAAAGGGGGTTAGTGCCCAAAATTTGTGGCACAAAAATGGGCTTAGAGATTGAAGCCGAAGGAGCCTGACCGACCAAGACCTGCAGAAAATGGAATCTGATATTGTTTTGTTGAATCAGATTGGTTTACTTCTGGAAAAATTATTAAAGTTTGATGGTCTGACAAAACTTGGTTGACTGCACATTTTGCAGAGCTAACGATTATCAAAACCGAAATGAATTTTCACGTAGTGCAGAGAAATGGAGGGGGCACAAAATGATTTCAGTTTAGAGAATGAAGCTAGAGGAATGGATGTTCATTTGGGAGTTGAAGTATCAAACTCGAATGGGCATGGAGAAGAGATATATAAGGAAGGAAACATGATGAAAATCATTGAAAGATTGTAGAGAGATGCCCAAACTCACATAGCAAATAACATAAAGCTCATGAAATCTAGGGAACAATAGGGAGAATTCAACATAAAGTTGATACAGATCCTGGAAAGAATAGAAAAGAAATTGGATAAGGGGAGTGACTCCAATAAATTAGGAAGTCACAGGTCCCCTGATGAGAAGAGAAAATCAAGGAGTGTTGGTAGACACCATCATCACTCCCAAAGGCACTCCAAGAGGAGGGAACACTGTAGCTCAAGCCCATCTCCTACCATAAAGCATAGGAGATCTGGAGTGGATGAACTGAAGGGTGAAATGAACAAGATTAAACCTCCTATGTTTGATGGAGAGAACCAAAAGGAGGAATATGATGAGACATGGCTTCTTGGCATGAGGAAATATTTCCAACTGCCGAATTACTCCTCTCATGCAGAAGGAAGAATTGCAATGTATCAACTGAAAGGAAAGGCATCCATGTGGTGGGATGAACTTGTGCAGGTGCAACACATTAAAGAGAAAAATGTTACTTGGAAGGAATTAAAGAAACACTTTGAAAATAAATACTTAACTAAGAGATACTATAATAGAAAGATGAAAGAGTTCTTTGAACTCAAGCTGGGTAGCATGACCATTGATGAATATGAACGAAGGTTTTTGGAATTGATGAAGTATGTCCCTTTCATCAAAGATGATACTGTCAAAATTCAAAGGTATTTGAGTGGACTAGAATCTTCCATCAGTGACAAGATCTAGTATGTTGATCCTAAAACTATGGAAGAAACTATAAGGAGAGAAAAATGCTTATATGAGTAGCAAAGAGAAAAGCCCACTTTCCAGAAGGCTTGGGAGGATAAGAAGAAGTTCAAGAAAGAGAAGAGGCAGAAGGGAAACAAGCCTCCCTTTTTTAGAAACAATCCTCAAGGACATCCGTCTTTTAGAGAGCAGAGAATAGCCGAGGTAGGGGGACAAAGGCCAAGGCAGACGCCCATTCAATGTTGGGGATGTCAGGGAGACCACAAGTATACAGATTGTCCCCACAAAAATAACAAAAGTAGAGCTATCCACAATATTTAGGAAGAATAAAAAATGGAGGACATATGCAGTAAAATACCAAGGATCTATGCATCCCTGGATAAAAAGTAGGTCGAGTTTCAATCACGCATGATTGAAGTTGAAGGTATGATCAATAACCATGATTTTACTATTTTAATTGATTCTGGGGCTAGTCATAGTTATATAGATCCCAAGACGGTGGAAAGTTTTAATTTTCCAAGAAACAAGCATGGAAAATATTGGTTAGTGCAACTGGCTACATGAGCCAAAAGAAAAGTTACTGAAATGGTTAAGCCATGTCTCATGGACATGAATGGACTGACCACAATGGAATATTTGAACATCTTACCTTTAGGTTCCTATGACTGTCTAATTGGTATGGACTGGTTGGACCAACACCATGCCATTTTAGACTGCCATAACAAGGCATTCAGTTGCTTGGATGAGGAAGGAAATCGAAGAACAGTCCAAAGAATTCCTAGAGCAGTTTCTATTAGAGAAATATCAACAATGCAACTGAAGAAGTGCTACAGGAAAGGTTGTCAAATATTTTCATCCCATATGGAGGAAGCATATAAGGATAAAGTACCAAATCTTGAGGATCATGCAGTCCTGGAAGATTTTGAATATGTGTTCAAGGAGGTACCAGGACTACCTCCAAAGAGAGATATTGATTTCTCCATAAACCTGATGCCTGGAGCAAATCTAGTGTCAAAAACTCCTTACAGAATGAGTACACCAGAGCTGAAGGAACTGCAAATGCAGCTTGAAGAGCTTCTAAAGAAGGGGTATATACACCCAAGTGTATCACCTTGGGGTGCCCCAGTCTTGTTCATGAAGAAGAAATATGGGACATTAAGATTATGCATTGATTTCAGACAGTTTAATAAAGTGACTGTAAAGAACAAGTATCCTCTGCCAAGGATTGGTGATCTCTTTGATCAATTGAAGGATGCAAAGATATTTTTGAAGATAGATCTCAGATCAGGGTACCATCAGATAATAATTAAAGAGGAAGATATCAACAAGATCGCCTTTAGGACAAGGTATGGTCATTATGATTTCACAGTGGTGCCATTTGGGTTATCAAACACGCCCGTTGTTTTTATGTGCTTAATGAATGGTGTTTTCAGGGAATATTTGGACAAGTTTGTCATTGTCTTTCTGGATGACATCCTTGTATATTCCAAGTCAGAGGAAGAGCATGAGCATCATTCAAATATGGTGTTGTAGGTGCTAAGAAAGCATCAACTATATGCCAAATTGAACAGGTGCTCATTTTATCAAAACATAATTCACTACTTAGGGCATATCATTTCAAAGGATGGGATAGCCGTGGATCCTGAGAAGATAGAATCCATTACAGAATGATCAACACCTAAGAATGTGACATAAGTCAAATCCTTCATGGGTCTAGATGGCTATTACAGAAGGTTCATTGCAGGGTTCTCAAGAATAACTCACCCCATCACTTCCTTGCAAAGGAAGGGGAAAAAATTTCAATGGACAAAAGAATGTGAGAGAAGCTTCCAACAATTGAAGCAATTGTTAACCAATGCTCCAATTCTGAAGATTGTAGATCCGAATGAGGATTTTGTGGTTTGCACAGATGCATGTAAGGAAGGACTAAGAAGATTCCTCACCCAAAATGGGTTTGTAATATGTTATGAGTCCAGAAAATTGAAAGAGCATGAAAGGCTCTATGCCACTCATGATTTGGAGTTGGCATCCATTGTACACGCTCTAAAGAAATGGAGACATTATCTCATGGGAAAGAGGTTTGAACTCAGGACAGACCATCATAGTCTGAAGTATCTATTTGATCAACCAACTCTAAATGTTAGGCATAGTAGGTGGTTGGAATTCTTCTGTGAGTATGACTTTGACATTAAGAATATCAACGGAAAGGAGAACAAAGTGGTTGATGCACTCAATAGGAGAGTGCATGAACTGTATGCTACAACCATCAACATGTATCATACGGATCTTCAAGGCGGAATCTCTGAGGCTGCAAATTCATATTTGCAGTACATGGAATTAGTAACAAAATTGCAGCAAGGTAAAATGTAACATAAGGTTGAGGATTATGCATTGGGAATTGATGGAATCCTTTGGCACATAAACATAGTCTATGTACCCAATTATCTAGAATTGAGGAAAGCGATTTTAAAAGAGATGTATAATGTGCCTTATGCAGGACACCCATGGTATCAGAAAACAATTTCAGCAGTCATGAGCCAATATTATTGGCTAGGAATGAAGCAGGAGATTGCTGACATAGCTAAATGCTTAGAATGTCAGAAGGTCAAAGCTGAACATAGGCATCCAACTGGGTAACTACAACCATTACCCATTCCTGAGTGGAAGTGGGAAGTGGTGACAATGGATTTCATCACAGGATTACCCAGAACAAATAAGCAACATGTTTCCATCATGGTGGTGGTGGATAAGCTTACAAAAGATGCCCATTTTATTTCATTGAAGACAACTCACAAGGCAATTAACATGATTGCATATCTATATGAGGGAAGTAACACGATTGCATGGCATACCCAAGACAATTGTGTCTGACATAGACCCAAAATTTACCTCAAAGTTATGGAAGGGGTTATTCAAAGGGTTTAGAACAAATATGAACTTCAACACTGCTTATCATCCTAAGTCTGATGGGCATACAAAGAGGGCGAACCAAGTGATAGAAGATATGTTAAGAATGTATGTGATGGAAAAACTATCTAAATGGGAGGATTATCTACACTTGATAGAATTTTCTTACAACAATGGGTATCAAGCATCACTGAAGATGAGCCCATTTGAAGCACTTTATGGAATAAAGTGCAACACCCCAGTAAGTTGGGATAACCCAACTGATAGGGTAGTGGTTGGGCCAGAGTTTCTCAAGGAAATGGAAGAGAAAATATTGAAGATTAAGCAAAATTTGAAGGCTGACCAAGACAGGCAGAAAATTTATGCTTATAAGAACATAAACCATAGGGAGTTTAAAGTGGGTGATCATATTTTCTTGAAAGTAAAAACCAACAAAAGTTCCCTGAATCTAGGAAACTGTTCCAAGTTGACAGCCAAATATTGTGGACCATTTGAAATCCTAGAAAGGATTGGACCAGTTGCTTATATGCTTGCATTTCCTGCATCCATGACTATTCATAATGTATTTCATGTTTCATTGCTCAATAAGTATGTACCTGATCCTAATCACGTGATTGATTGGCATGTGATTCAGGTGGAGCAAGAAGGTGCCTTGCAAGTGCATCCAATGCGCATATTGGACAGGAAGAGAAAGAAGCTCTAGAATTGAGCCATGGGGTTTGTAAAGGTTTAGTGGACCTGGTATAGTCCCGAGGATGTGACATGGGAGCATGAGGATGCTATGTGGGTAGAGTTCCCACATCTTTTTGAAGATTTTGAAAATCTTGTTGATATTATGTAAATGAGTTGCATTGAGGACGGTGCAAAAATAAGGGAAGGGGATTGTAATACCCCAGGCTGAGCCCCTGTGAAATGTACTGATGTTTGTAGGCTGGTGAGCCGAGTGTTGATAAGATGGTAGGATTATGTGTTATAGGCTGAAGATCCTGGATGCTAAGGCCAATAAGCTTGATTTTTGTATATGTAATTATGCATATCATTAATAAAAATTATACATCGTTGCGTGTAGACCAACCACGAAGAAAGAGTGATGGGGGACGAAGCTTCACCAGGAAGGAAAAGGGATGGGACTGAGAGGCTAGTAAAGAGGGGCTAAGCTGGAGGGCTTAACCCAAGGGAATATTATAATGTATTCCTGAAAATTGGAAATATTAAAGTGGGAAAAAATAAACCTATTTATCCTAAGTTCCTGGGAAAGGGGAACGAATGATAAATGGAGTGTATGCAGCTCCAAGAAGACATGTGTCAACCTGGGAACATGCAGTTAAAGCTGGAGAGTCATCTCATTGGGGGGGTTCATTCCCCATTCTCCCATCCTTTGCCTAACTTGCCGAGCCTCTGTCGTGGACCTCTGCATCGGGGAAGCACCTCTGATACCAGTAACTGGGGAAGCCGACCTGTTTTTTCCTGTGAAGCCCAACATATCAGTGCTTGCCATTCCCTGAGCTATATTGAACCTTTGTTGTTGTCCTCACATTGTTGGAACTGAGTTGAAGTTGGTGGAAGAAGTGGGTTGTCAGGCCCGTGGTCGAAGAGGTAGGTTGTCAGGCCTGTGAGCAACTCTCTCCAGGTGAGAGAGTTTGCTGGGAAGTGACTTTATCCTAGAGAGAGTCCAACACCAGCTATGGAGCTCTGAGAATTCCTGATCTGGCCTGTTGCCGAGACCCTGAAAGGGGAAGTGGAGCAGTCGATGGACTGTGGAACAATGAAGGTGCATATTCCTGGGATGGAACAAGCATGTGGGGAATGAGATTCCATGAGTAGTGGGCGTAAGAAGGCTCTTGGAGAGAATCCTTCCAGTTTCACTGTGTAGTCTCTTGTAACCTCAACCTAATTTAGGATTCCCTTGCCCTGGGTGGAGCTTAGTCCCAGCTCAAGGGTGACCCACTGTTGAGCGTGATGAGAAGCGTGGTCTAAGGGTGGGAGGTTCGTGGAAGGTCTGCACACAATTGGTGGATCTTAATTAAAAGATAAGTATTCATTTCCCCTGTTCATTCACATGCTATGTATTTATATATGCTATTACATCTATGGTTTTGTCTAAATTACTGCATATATGCTTTTGCTGTTATTTCTGCATCAGTCTGTGTATTAGCAGAATATGTTGTTTGTCTATGGTTATATTTATAGACAGATGATAATTTTTATTTCTACGAGAGCATGGCTTGGCCCGGGTGGTCGGGGGTGTTAAAACAAATTGGTATCAGAGCAGTAAGATGTTCCTTTGTGTGTTTCCTGGTGTGTTGGGTGGCTTGGGATGTCACATTACATTCCCCTCCCCTTTATTTATGCATTTTCGGGTGCATAATATACACATGTACATACAAAATTTAAAAAATATTTGAAAAGATGTAGATACTCTACCCGCATAGAATCCTTGCGCTCCCAAGTTGCATCCTCAGGACTGTATCCAGTCCATTAGACCTTTACCAACTCCATGAATCGATTCTAGAGTTTTTTTATTTTCTAATCCAATATGCAAACCGATCACTCTTGAAAATCGCCTTCTGGCTCCCCCTGAATCACATTCCAATCAATAATATGATTAGAATTAGGTACACACTTTTTAAAAAATGACACATGAAAAACATTATGAATACACAAGAATGAAAGCAGTGCAAGCATATATGCAATATGACCAATCCTCTCTAGGATATCAAATGGCCCACAATAGCACACTTCTAACTTAGAACACTTTCCTAATTACACCTGGATTTCACTTTCAAAAACACATGATCACCCACTTTAAATTATCTGTGGGTTCTACCTTTATATGCACAACTTTTCTACTTGTCCTGGGAAGCCTTTAAAATATGCCTCATCTTTACCATCTCCTCTTCCATTTCCCAAAGTAGATCTGGACCAACTACTGTGCAGTCTGCTAGGTTGTCCCAACTCACTGGCATGTTGTAGTTTCTATCATAAAGTGCCTCAAATGGGATCATCCTTAAAGATGCTTGATACCCATTGTTGTAAGCAAACTCTACCAAGTGAAGTTAGTCTTCCCATTTTGATGGATTATCCATCACACACATTCCGAGCATATCTTCAATCATTCGATTTACCCTCTCTATTTGTCTGTTTGTCTCAGAATGACATGTTGTGATGAAATTCATATTTGTCCCAAATATTTTGAATAACCCTTTCCAAAAGTTCAAGGTGAACTTGGAATCTTTGTTAGACACAATTGTCTTAGGTACACCATGAAACTTAACAATTTATTGCATGTATATCTCAACAATGTCGACTGCCTTGTGCACTGACTTCACTGGAATAAAATGGGCAACTTTAGTAAGCTTGTCCACCACCACCATAATAGAAGCATGTTGCTTAGCCTTCCTAGGTAGCTTAGTAATGAAGTCCATGGTTACAACTTCCCACTTCCACTAAAAAATGGTCAAAGGCTGTAGCAAACCAACTGGATGTCTTTGTTCAACCTTGATCTTTTGACATTCAAGATATCTAGCAATAAAATCAACAACTTCCTTTTTCATACTTGGCCAATAATATTGCTTTTTGACTACGACAATTGTCTTCTAGTAACCTGGATATCCAACATAAGGAACTTTATGCATCTATGAAAATAATATACTTTTCAACTCTTGATCATTCGACACATAAAAAATGCGTCTATACATGAGGATCCCATCCTCTCTTAGCTCATAACATTCCAAATTCTGTTGTGACATACCTTGCTGTAAAGTCACCTTATGTCCACATAGCGCTAATCGGATTTGGAAACTCCTAAAATTCTGTTGCACAAATCATATTTACATGCTAATGGATGTAGCATACATCTCATGCACCCCCATACTGAGTGCATTAGCCACCTTGTTCTCTTTTCCTTTGATATGATTTATGTCAAAGTCATACTCACTGAGGAATTCTGACCACCTGCTTTGTCTAGCATTTAAACTTGGTTGTCCAAACAAATACTTTAGACCACTATGGTATGTTCTCATCTCAAATATTTTTCCCATGAGATAATGCCTCCACATCTTCAAGGTATGCACTCTGGTTGCCAATTCTAAGTCATGAGTAGCATAGAGCCTTTCACGTTCTTTTAACTTTCTTGATTTATAGAATACCACATATCCATTTTGAATAAGGACCCCACTGATACCTTCCTTGCATGCATCTATGCACACAATGAAGTATGCATCAGGATCGACAATTCTCAAAATTGGTGCACTTGTCAACAAATTATTCAAGTGCTGAAAACTCCTTGCACAATTTGGATTCCATTAAAATCACACACCTTTCTTTTGCAAAGATTTAATTGGATGCACAATATGTGAGAATCCTTCAATACACCTTCTGTAATAACCCCCAATTTTCATAAAGGATCTCACATTTGTGAAATTTCTTGGTGTCGACCATTTCTTAATGGATTTTATCTTTTCCGGATCCACAACTATTCCTTCCTTGGTAATGATATGGCCCAAATAATGAATCTTTTGCTGATAAAATGAGCACTTACTCAACTTTGTGTAAAGTTGATGCTCCCTCAATACTTGCAGTACTATCCTCAAGTGTTTCTCATGCTCTTCTTCAAACTCTAAGTGAATAAGTATGCCATCCATAAATACAATGACAAAGTTATCTAAATAACTTTTGAAAACTCCATTCATCAAACACATGAAGACAACTGGTGCATTTGACAATTCGAATGTACCCACTGTGAACTCATAATGTCTATACCTCATTCTAAAATTCATCTTACTGATGTCTTCTTCATTAATTATAACTTGGTGATATCCAGATCCGCTATAGCCCTAAAATTCTCTACCTATGCATACATGGCATTGCCCTTTCTACTTGCATAATTTTCCAAATCACCGCTGAGGAACTCTATTTAAAAAACCATTTTTTGGAGCATGTACGTGCCTTGCTGCACTACTTCCCGCATACATATGCTTGCTGCATGCTAGAAAACTCACATACATATGCTATTTGCATACTAAACAACCCGCACTTACCTACAAAAGTTGCAAAATATAAAAAGTTGCAAGGAATTCGGTGGAGTTTACGGGCTATTGAGGGTTTCCCAACCAATTTACCCATTGTAGCCCGTCCCCAAACCGAATAACTATCCTTTTGTCATATAAAAGGAGGTCTTGGGGTCCCATTTCCACATCAAGCATTAGAACATTGAAAATCTGCCCAAATCCCTTTTCCCTCCTTGCCCAAGTATTTGCAACCCCTTCTGAGTTTTGCCCCAGTATTCTCTCTCTAGCCTTTTTTCCTATACAATCCATTCCCTTCCCCTGAAGTGGTCAGCTGATTGTGAGAGAAAGCATTGGGATAATGCAATTGGAGCAACATTAAGAGGATCCTGGACCAGGTTCGCGGAGCATCGGCCTACAAAGGTTGTAATTTTTGATATTTGGATTTGAATAAAAGAATTTTTTTCCTATCCGAAATGATATATTTATATTTTTTCATTTGATTTATGCATAATTGTAACACCCTGTTTCCCCCAAATTTGTAATTAATCCTAATATAGGAATTACCATGATAAAGCATGATGAAAATGTAAATAACATTATGAAATTATATTACAGAACTGCTGAGAGGGGATGTGCAGAAAAAGACACCA